>JADLZN010010953.1:640570-811564 GCA_018155175.1 Sinocyclocheilus anophthalmus
TTACTGTCCTTTTGATCAATTTATGCATCTCTGCTAAAAAAAAAGTAAAAAAAAAATACTGACCTCAAGCTTTTGAATGGTAGTGTGGATACATAATAAGCGTGCATTTTAAAGATTGAAAAATGTATATATTTATATTATATATATATATATATTATATAAGTATATTAATATATATTATAATATCTATTATATATATATAGATTATAATTCAGAGTTTGTGAAATAATTGTCATTTTTTGTAAATATTTGTTTAACTTTGCCAAAAGGCAAGTAGTTTGCATCCCTTTGATGCATAAAGGAGAAAATATTTGACCCTGGACCACAAAACCAGTCATAAGGGTACATTTCTAAATTGAGAGTATACATATCTGAGAAAGCTGAATGAATAAGTTTCCATCGATGTATGGCTTGTTATGATAGTTTAATATTTGGCTGAGATACAACTATTGAATATCTGGAATCTGAGGGTGCAAAAATTTTTTGAGAAAATTGCCTTTAAAGTTGTCTAAATGAAGTTATTAGCAATGCATATTACTAATCAAAAATTCAGTTTTGATATATTTCTGGTAGAAAGTTACTAAATATTTTCATGGAACATGATCTTTACTTAATATCCGAATTATTTTTGGCATAAAAGAAAAATGGATAATTTAGACCCACACAGTGTATTTTTGTCTATTGCTAAAAATATACCCCAGTGACTTAATACTGGTTCTGTGCCCCAGGGTCACATATATCAACATAATGCAAGAACTTAAACTCCTGCTGCAGTTCCTCATTGAAATGTTGAGAAATGTGTTTTACTTACATAATTGGTGGCCCACCAAGACTTCAGCTTGAGGTACCACTGAAGTTTTGGTCCAAGGTTCTTCTCAAAATCAAGTGCAAGACTCTGCATTCTTCGGTGTTCCTCGTCGCTCAGCAGTGGTTGAACTGACTCAAGATACTACAGGTCCAACATTTAAAAAAAAAGAAAGAAAGAAAGCACAGCTAAAATTCACACCTAAAAGCAAAATCTCACTGCCAGGGCGGTCAAAAAATTTGTATTAACTTAAATCCAAGCATATTCATAATGAATGCCAGCAACTGGCAAATCAAAACTAAGCTAGTTTTGTTTTTCTAGTACCGTTCTAAACAGCGTGCATGTTTTAGTAAGTTAACTCACTTCATCCACACTGTGCAACCTACCTTTAAAATCAGTAGATAATCACCTGAGCAAGTTAACTCTGAAAACAAGTGACCAAAATTCACATTGAAAAACTAAGTGGAGTGCAGCTATTCCTGGTTTACCAATCTGACATTTATATAACTGAATAAAACATCTCAAATAAAAACAATAATAAACTGAAGAAGAGTTTTGATCTGGTTGTTGTAAAGATGAATAACCTACTCTTCTCATAGTGTCCTTCACAGATGGCACAGGTAAATGAGGGAGAGAGTTCTGGAAGCTGTAGAGCATTGGTGTTTGCATTCCAGAAAAAATGTTCACTAGAATCTGCAACGTCAGAGAACAGCAAACAGAAGAGTTCAAAACAACCAAGAATGGATTAGTGAGCATAAACTGTTCCAGAAAACAGTTATCACAAATACACACCAGCCATAGTCGAATTTGCCAGGTCATTTTGCCATGGGGAGCAAACATCCAGCCGTGCCAAGACAGCAGACCCTTCAGGACAGTCCTCATGCTGAATATGATGGCAATCCACAGACCCGTGCCCACCATGACACCCCCAACTAACATCTGCTTTTGTACAGACATGTACCTACTGCAAAAACAGAAGCATAAAGGCTGGAATACACTACACGAATAGGATAAAACACTAGGCATCATACACTTGCCGACTTTGTAAATGGTTCCAGAGAAAAACTGTGCATCATACAGTAAACGACTGAGAATCACACATTTCCAGACTTGCAACTCATCCAAACACTAAAATTGTCTTAAAATATTAAACGGGTTTGATATACCCCAACTGGATGGAATCAAACGCTGCTTTCCAAATATGCCTACTTCCTATATAATATGAATATATAATAATAATTCCTATATAACAATACTATACACCAGGCAAAAACAGTATATGAAAAGAGTATGTCTGAATTCTATTGAAGCTTGTTTCTGAGACTGAATAAAAAATTAAAAAGGTAACTGTGATGTTTACATCTCACAATTCAGACTTTTTTCCCGTTTCTTTTGCGTGTTATAAATTTTGAATTGTGAGATACAGTATATTGCCATTCTGACTTTTTCTCAGAATTTCACGTTTATATCTCACAATTCTGACTATAACTCGCAATTGCAAGTTTATATCACAATTCTGACTTTATAACTCACAACTGTGAGTTTATATCTCACAATTCTGACTGTATAACTCACAACTGCGAGTTTATGTCTTGCATTAGGACATGATAACACAACTGAGTTATAACTACAATTCTGACTTTATTTCTCACAACGTGAGATTATGTATCAAAATTCCTGACTATTTCTCACAAATGAGTTTATATCTCGCAATTCTCACTTTATAACTCACAACTGTGAGTTTATATCTTGCAATTCTGACATTATAACTCACAATGATGTAAGCTCACAATTCTGAGAAAAAGGTCAGAAAGTTGTTGTTTTTTTATTAAGTGGCAGAAACGAGCTTCCATAGAATCCATAGTATTGAGTAGGTGAAAGGTACGAGGACGACTGCTGATATACTGAACTGAGTACACAATGTACATGCAATTTTTTTTGTGAAATCTGTTCGACTCCAACTACCCAAAATCTGCAGATTGGCTCTAACTCATCCAAACTGCGGCAAAAATCTGTGCAAAAGTAGTATAGTGTATTCAGAGGAGTCTTACTGAGAAAAACCTCTGATACACACTAATGTAATTTAAAACATCATTCCACATGCACTTTATTGCATTATGAAATACCATACAGCATAAATAAACCAGGCATACCTGACTGGGACATGTCTGCCAAGTTTGACGAGCAGGCCTAAAGAAGGGTCCACTTTTAAATAATGAGCTCTTCCCAAGTACCCTGCCAACACCAGCATGAACCCTGGTGCACTCCCTGGGTAAACACCATTCAAAATCCCATTCTGTGGGCACAATGAAAAATCATATTCATTCTACAATTTATCTTGAAAAGGTAGGTAACACTTCCACAGAAAATGTAAGAAACAAAATCCTAGTACCTTAAAGCGAATGAATTTCTTCTTCCAGGAGTGAAGTCCGGAGAGGTAGACCTGCCGAAGGGCCTCATGACTGAGCTGAAAGTCAATGCCATCAGGGCCGACAGTAAACTGAAAGGCCACGGCCTGATGAGCTTCTGCCATACTGGATCACCACTAACAATTCAGTGAAAGAACAACATTCTTTAATACAAGACACAAGAGGTGACTAGCTCAAAGTACTGTATTACTGTACCATGCTGTCATTTTGCTGTTTACATGCTATAACCGGCTTTTTAGCTGTTAATAAATTACCATCCAATGACTAACCACCCCTTAATTACTTGCTTGCCTCTATTTGACAAGCAAGCACAATACTCCCAAGTTTCTGAATTATAATAAAGCCATTAATATTTCTAAACCGAAAATGGCTGAAGAGTTCACATCATTGGCTGACCCATTCAAGTTCATTTTCAAATCACACCGGCTTATTACATATTGAGATGACTGCTTCGATTCTACAGAGCTTTTAAAAACAACTAACTATTTATCTAGAAAGTTGCAGATGTAATTGCACATAGCGATGCATACAGACCTGATGATGATGATGATGCGGCCGCCTTTTCCTCTAGATACAGTATCTATCTATCAAACACAACTAAATCACGTGATTTAATACAGGCGAAGAGACATTAATCGTAACGTTAAATGACTCGCAAACACCTTTGAATCTGGCTCTGCTGAATAAAATATTTGAAGATCTAGATTTGTTATCTACATGTGGGTGTTTACTTAGTGAACTATGGCTAACCCGGTGGACTGTTATTTACGTATTTATTATTTTCTGCCATATGCCAGACTTACCGTCTTTTGATTATTTATTCTCCTGGTCAGACCTGTCAACTTGATCAAATTAACTGTACAATCGGACACGCATTCGATTAAATGGCACGATGATTCCAGGTCAGGATAGCAAGGTTTATCTTGCTAACGTTAGACTTTTCCCCCTTTAACAGAGCGCTAGACAATATAGCCCTTCCACTCTCCAGTAAGCATGTGGCTAAACCGCCGTACTTACAAAATGGTATACATTTTTGAAATTGCGTGCGAACAGGTTTATTTAAATATAAAATGAATATCAGATACGTTGGATTTTTATTATTAGAGATTAGGGTTTTACCTTCATCATCTAAGAAGATCTGTGTTGAGAAATCGGAGCACATGAAAGGATCACGTGCTTCACCGCGTGCCCAACACGGAAGTGAAGGCTGAGTGGACTTACTACCTGCTGTATAAATTTCTTTACGGAGAGAAAATAGGACCACAAAAGTAAAGCATATTAACATCCCCATAGGGTGTTTACTGATGACTTTCAACAGGGGATATTAGGATTACTTACTTTACAAACAAACAGACAGTAGGGTACCAATATGAAGACTCGGGGGCTCACTCGGTCCTGTAGAATAGTTTTTGTCAGTCTGGTCATTTGCAGCATTTGTACTGTGAATGGTGAGTAACATCTTAAATTCTAAGTACTTTTTCCCCCTAATGCTCTTTTTCCAGTTGAACCTTCTTAAAAGTATTGAGTGTCACAGCTTCATTCAAATAGTTCGAGCTTTTGGCTTTTTTACTTTTGACAATAGTATGGACATCTTTTTATCTGTTATATATATAATACAGAAAACAAAAGGAAATGATACTGCAAGTATTACCATATTTAAATAGTGACTGTTTCTAATTGTGGGAAGGAGTTTATTTGTGGCTAATGAACATTTCACACATTTGTACTTCATGCAGTGTGTCTTTTCCCCTCTGTCTAGTTTAGACCACCTTTTACAAAAGGCATTTGTATTGTTAAATTAACATACTGGTAGTAGTTTTTTTTTTTTTAAACAAGAAAAGAAAAACACTTATGTAGTATGATTTCTCTTTATTTGTCTTGTTCATTGTGTCTTATTTATTCTATCCAAATAATTATATTATCCTGTTAAATGGAATGCAGGTGGATTTAATATAGGGTGGATCTCAATAAGTGTGTTAACCGTCCGAATGAGATGTCCAGTCCATTGTGAGGACAGAACAAATCCAGTCCACTGCAGGGAGGTAGAAAGAGATTTGCACTCGACTGGATAGTATGATTCACAACTCCAAAAGTCTGGAAAGTCAATTTGTTGTATAGGAAATTACCTTTAATTTCTTGCTCAAGCATAGTCAAGGAACCCAGTCTTAACCTCTACATCTAATCTTAATGAGCTCAGAGGGTAACCATGGCACAAATCTCCCAGCTTTTCAGGAAGCATGTTGTGTAACGTTTCACTCATCTTAGAAACGTGTGCCTAAGAGCATTTTATGTTCTTATATTCTGTTCATGCCTTTTCTATCATGTTGGTCAGCCAGAATGAAGCGCAATGAATGCTGATGCTTTCCAAACAAAACATGAGCAGCATTTAATTAGGTGGCTGTTTTGTGTTATTATTTGCCATTTATCTGATTGCTTTGGATATGTTTTGTGCTGCACTCATACACGTACTGATAACACAGTATAAGCTCTTTTTCATGTTCACTTATCTAGAAATAAAATAGAACCTTTCCTACCCTTAAAAAGTATACATCTGCTTTTGAAAGTTAACCATGTGCATTGGCTATGCTGCTCACATCTCTTATCTTTTGTACTCTCCTGATCCTGTTGAGAAGCGTGAAAAGCATTTTTTCCCCTCTTTACTCCTTTGTATCTCTCGAAGCTTAATATGCAGGACCACTCCATCTGTTGCCGAATTATAAAATAAGATCTAATTCCAGTCTAATCTTTCTAATTCCATTCACTCCTGCTTATGTGTGTCTCTATAGGAGATTACTGCAAGGTGAACCTGTGTCATAATGGAGGGACGTGTGTGACTGGCATTGGAGAAGATCCCTTCTTCTGCATCTGTGCCGAAGGATTTGCTGGAGATACGTGCAATGCCACTGAGAATGGTCAGAAATGTTGTTTGTCTGAATTTTCCTGGTTTAATGCTCATTTGAATTTCAGATTAGGTTTATATGGATCACCCTGTTCCCTGTGGAAAGCCTTACTGCTCAGAGGTTGCTCTTTCATAGCTTACTTAATGAGGCTCTCAGTTGTTTAATTTGATTTTCAACTTTGTCTCCAGCATTGACAATGCTTTAAATTTGTGATTTGTGTTCTGATTTTCGATTGCAGATTTTGGTATCTTGGCAACACCGTTTTAAACCTTAAGATTTTTTTCTGAAACAAGGAGACATATCATATTGCTCCTTTCTTTAGAAGAAAAATATGAGACATGGGAATCTCATTGCTGTCTAGGAAGAACAATTCAAATTCTCAAATAGGCTCAGTTCCAGAATCAAATCACTGAGGGTGCTTCTGAAATTAGTGAGGGTGTTCTAGCCTTAATGCGCATCTATTATGATATCACTATGTCGCTCATTGCAATTATGAGAGTGAATCCTGTATTTATATGTGGATGTCACTCCTGGAATTTTGCAGTGTGTATGTGGCCATTGGTCCTCTTAGCAGCATGAAAAACAAAACTGTAATTAAAATTCTGAATGGATTATATATAGTCTAGAAAGTGTGCAAAGAGTATTCCCTTTATAATCACTAAAAAGCTGACACTCATCTTGGTGCACGGTGATCTCACAAAGAGTTCCTTTGTAATTAATTAAGCTCTCTCCACTCATTTACATCAGGTTAACACTTTGTTATAATGAGAGGATTCGTGAGCGTGCATAACTCTGTCATTTTGAGCAGGATTTTACTTAACAACTTGTATGTCAGATATGTCTGTGATTAGCAATATTACTCATCACTGCAAAAACACGTAAATAGAAACCTTTTAAGCAAACACAAATATGTACTGTGATCTTGCTTTTGTTTGACTCTGCTTAGCACTTTCTAGCACCTATGGAACCAATCTTGATCTAGAGGTATTTTTTTTTCTTTCCTATGTGTTTGTCCATTTGTGATACTTGCATCGGAACTTTTAACTGTTTTTCACTGCAGGTCATTGTAATCCAAACCCATGTAAAAACGATGGCACATGTGAGGTGATCTCTAACTCCAGAAGAGGAGACGTTTTTAATGAGTATGTGTGCAAATGCCAACCTGGGTTCGAAGGTGCACACTGCCATATCAGTAAGTTTTGTACCACTTTTTTTCAGATTTACATTACATCTGTTGCACTTATTAAAACTACGTGACGATCACCCCCTTAAATTTTTCACTCTTTGTTATATTGCAGCCATTTGCTAAAATCATTTAAGGTATTTTTTTTCCCTCATTAATGTACAAACAGCACCCCATATTGACAGAAAAAAAACACAGAATTGTTGACATTTTTGTAGATTTATTAAAAAAGAAAAACTGATATTTCACATGGTCCTAAGTATTCAGACCTTTGCTGTGACACTCATATATTAACTCAGGTGCTGTCCATTTCTTCTGATAATCCCTGAGATGGTTCTATCCTTCATTTGAGTCCAGCTGTGTTTGATTCTACTGATTGGACTTGATTAGGAAAGCACACACCTGTCTATATAAGACCTTACAGCTGTAGCATTTGGACCAATCAGACACACAACTTTTTGTTATATTTAACAAATAATATCTAACTCCCCCTCACTTAACCAAATGGCCAATTACGAGGGTCTATTGACCCTTCCCCCGAAATGCACCTAACTCCTCAGAAAGGCAGAACAGGCCTCTGTTTCCATGGCAACCAATGATGATATCACTGGTTTTATTGCCTAAAGGAATGCGGGCAGAAAAACTCCCTCATTTTCCTCATAAGAAAGACAAATAATGCCCAGAGAAATGGACTGTTCTCTAATTAATTCATAGGAAAACCTTTCTTTGATTGAATACACATATCCTTGAGGTCATTGTGTATACCATTACTGTTCTTGTATATTGTCTGTTGTAGTGTATGCTGTTTTAGTCATGTTATCATAGACCACTAGTTAATATAACCTCACCTATTTCATGTTTGGTCTCAATGAATTCATCTTCGGATGATCTAACCGAGAGTGCATATTACATGCTGATACCTATGAAAGTTAAAACTTAACCATTTCTATACAAATGAGTGTTTGTGTGTGTGTGTGTGTTTGTATGTGTATGTTAGACCGGCTTAAGGTGTTTATGTAGTATGTTAGACTAGTAAGTGTGTTTATGTAGTTA
Source organism: Sinocyclocheilus anophthalmus (assembly GCA_018155175.1). Classification (NCBI taxonomy): domain Eukaryota; kingdom Metazoa; phylum Chordata; class Actinopteri; order Cypriniformes; family Cyprinidae; genus Sinocyclocheilus; species Sinocyclocheilus anophthalmus. The sequence goes on from JADLZN010010953.1 coordinate 648,941, forward strand.
TAAAACCTTACTTGTATCACACTTGAAGTTGTTCATCGTTTGCTCATAACTGGAGTCACTTAATCATGCAGATTTACGTTACAAGCTTGTAGAATTGTACAGTAAGAAAGTTATTTCCCTTAACCGGAAATTTAACGTTCTTAGAATTGACAAGACAGTGACCCTGAGAGGTCAGCTAAATATCTACAGCGGATCTAAAATATGCATAGTTAATCATAACTAGTTATGGTTAAATATTCATATTTCCCCATGAGCTGATCGATACAAAGCTCACAGTGCATGTAAGAGCAAATGAGAATCATGAGGTCAACGGAACTGCCTGAAGAGCTCAGAGACAGAATTGTGGCAAGGCTCAGATCTGGCCAAGGTTACAAAAAAAAAAAATTCTGCTGCACTTAAGGTTCCTAAGAGCACAAGGGCATCCATAATCCTTAAATGGAAGATGTTTGGGATGACCATAACCCTTCCTAGAGCTGGCCGTCCGGGCAAACTGAGCTATCGGGGAGAAGAGCCTTGATGAGAGAGGAAAAGAAGAACCCAAAGAACACTGTGGCTGAGCTCCAGAGATGCAGTAGGGAGATGGGAGAAAGTTGTAGAAAGTCAACCATCCCTGCAGCCCTCCACCAGTCGGGGCTTTATGGCAGACTGGCCCGACGGAAGCCTATAATCAGTGCAAGACACATGAAAGCCCGCATGGAGTGTGCTAAAAAACACCTGAAGGACTCCAAAAAGTTCTATCTTGGTCTCATCAGACCAAGATAGAACTTTTTGGCCTTAATTCTAAGCGGTAGGGGACAGGACCGACTGGTTGCAATCGAGGGGAAAGATGAATGCGGCCAAGTACAGGGATATATTGGACGAAAACCTTCTCCAGAGTGCTGAGGACCTCAGACTGGGCCGAAGGTTCTTTTCCAACAAGACAATGACCCTAAGCAAACAGCTAAAATAAGAAGGAGTGGCTTCACAACAACTCTGTGACTGTTCTTGAATGGCCAAGCCAGAGCCCTGACGTAACCCAATTGAGCATCTCTGGAGAGACATAAAATGGCTGTCCACCAACGTGTACCATCCAACCTGACAGAACTGGAGAAAATCTGCAAAGAATGGCAGAGGATCCCCAAATCCAGGTGTGAAAAACTGTTGCATCTTTCCCAAAAAGACTCATGGCTGATCAAAAGGGTGCTTCTACTAAATAATGAGCAAAAGGGTCTGAATACTTAGGACCATTTTATATTTCAGTTTTTCTTTTTTAATAAAACTGCAAAAATGTAAACAATTCTGTGTTTTTCTGTCTATATTGGGTGCTGTGTGTACATTAATGAGGATTTTTTTTTTTACTTAAATGATTTTAGCAAATGGCTGTGATATAACAAAGAGTGAAAAATTTAAGGGGGCCTGAATACTTTCCATACCCACTGTACAATGGCAATGGTGTACACACCAGACACACCAGGATGTGGAGGCAGTCAGTGGTGTTAACGGAGCTGTAACCATAGTGAGTTTTAAATAGGCTTTGTTAACATTTTCCAGTCCACACAAGTTCCTTTCCATGTATGATTTAACTCTCTGCTGCCTGAGGTCCTCTATAGTGGACACATCTATTAAAGCCATTTTAACCGTTGAGATTATTACAAATTATCCATACTTGTAATTCTATATAAATAGGTGCGTTCATTCCATGTCGGAATTATGTAATTACAAGATTCTGACCATGGCAATGTCATGTGGAAATGTTCAAAAATAGCAGCGGCATTAAAATGTAGTTAAGTAGTGATTTCATAATATTTCTGTTTATAATTGCTATAATTGACTGTTGTTAATATTTTAATGGAAGATTTTTCTGAAACTAAACTAAAAACATACAATACAATCAAATGTAGCTAGCACAGAGTTAAATTAAGCTAAACTCACTATAAGTTGATTAATAAGGTATTTGCATAATGACTGTTACTTGTTTTCACAGTAGTTTACAGTGTTGCCATAGAAATGTATAATTCATAGTCCGAGAATGTGAGGACAGCTGTAAGTAGAATGTCCGGGGTGTCATCTCGTAATTATGGTAATTACGACATGGCGTGAACACCTCTTTATATGGCATTGTGGTTTTTATTTACGACAAATTCAAAACGGCTGATGAAAGTGGTGATTCACCACACACCTCTGAACTCCTCTAATACTAAATTGCAGTGGACCAATGCATAATACATAATTTTGTAAAACTAAAAAGGATATTAGGAATATTTATATTCTTGTTTTGATGGAAAAAGAAACATTAAAAAATAACTTTGGTATTTAATAATTCATGCATCAAAGGGGTTAAAATCCAAAGTGAAAAATACAGATTTTACAGATATTAGAATAGCACTGGCACTGAAAGGCCTTCAAATGCAGCCAGGAACATTCCTGACAGACAGCCTCAGTGCAGTTAGGCAAGACTTAATCAAGCCAAAGAGGTTTTATACTTGAGAAGAACAGTGCGGACCAGCCTTTGGGGATTAAGGAGGTCCTAAAAGAACTAAACCTCATCTGGTATTTAACATGTTTGTTTGAATTAAACAATTTTTAATTAAATCCCTTTTCTTAAGACTTTTAGTATTTGGTTCAGAATATGTTTCAGTATTATAAAAAGTTCATAACTCACAATAAAAAGTTGATTTCTCAAGACACCTTCTTCAGCAGCACATCTGACCTAGATTGATTTAATCTATGTGTATGCAGACATTGAGCAGAATTATGTTTTTCATGTTCTTCAATCCTCTTAACAGTTTAGGAGCAAAACAACTTCTGTTGTTTGGGCATGAATATGGCGTTTTCTTTTCTATTACAGCTGAACAAAAGAATAAGAAGCACAGTGTTGTGTTTCTGCATGTATCAGCTAGGCTGTTCGTTTTGTAATCATTTTCCAAAACCAAACAGGGTAAAAAGCAGCCCACTGAATAGTATATACTGTGTTCAAATGTTTGGGATTCTTTTTTTTTTTTAAAGCAGCTCCTGATTACCAAGCTACAGTTATTGCTTATCAAGTATTGTAACAGCAGTAATATAGTGCAACACTATAGCATTTTTTTATTTGAATATGATATTTTATATCATGTAATTTATTCCTGTGATGATAAAGCTGAATTTTCAGCTGCTATTACTCAGGTTTTAAGTGTCACATAATCTTTCAGAAATCATTCTAATATGCTGATTTGGCGCTCAAGAAATATTTCTCATTATGATCTTGAAAACGGTTGTGCTGCTTAATATTTTGTGGATATTGTGATACTGTACTTTTTTCACAATTCTTTGATGGATAGAAAGTTCAAAAGAACTGCAATTATTTGAAATATAAATATTGTGTCAAATGTATATCTTTACTGTCACTTTTAATAAATGTAATGCATTATTGCGGAATAAATGTATCAATTTATTCAATAAATACATCAAGTTTTATAACTTCAATAAGACAGTTTTAATTTTTTTTTTATTAAAAAACGTACTTTAAAGTTAAGAAAATTGTAAAAACAAACATCCTGTAAAGTGTTTAATTTCAGTAGACGTGCTGTAGTTGCAGTTTGCAGCAGTTTACTGGAAATGCAGACCATCCCATCCCACCCTGCACTCCACACAGAACTCTCTGTCCCCTTTGAGGAAAATTAGAGATCCTGCAGCCACCTGTGTGAGCGCACAGACTGAGCATTGTGCCACCCCACACCTCAGTTGTCACACTTATAATTATACATACTTCAGCTGCAGTTACATGACAGCTCCCTTCCTCTGCAGAGAAGCATCCCATTACAACATTTCCAAATTACTGTATACTTACTGTATTATTTTTGGTGTTCTTACACAGATGTGAATGACTGTGCAAACCAGCCTTGTAAGAATGGAGGCCTGTGTCGAGATCTGGATGGGGACTACACCTGCCACTGCCCTTCTCCATACGTTGGGAAGCAATGCCAACTACGTGAGTTTTTATATACAGCCAATGATTTTCTTGGTGGCAGTGTTTAATTTCAGTTTTGAATGCCATAACATACATTTTAGGGTACCTTATGTTTGACCCTGAGTTTTGAGTGTTTTGTTACAAATCCAGAGTATCTGAGATACAACTGCTTAATGACTATAATGGCGCTTTTCCACTGCGTGGTACGACTCTGCTCGGCTCGACTCAGTACGGTATGGCACGGCACGGCACGGCTCGGTTTGCGTTTCCACTGCAGTTCAGTACTGCTTTAGAGTGGGCGGGATTATTCACATGTCCTTATAGTTGCGCCTCCTCTATTGCCGCGACTCCTGAAAAGCATTTTAATTCCACGTCGCCCCATCAAGCTCTCGCTGGATCCGCTCCTCTGCTATCAACGAGAGGAACGTCTGTACTTCCTCAACAGACAATGAAACAGCCACTTTTTGACTGTTAAAAAAGGTGCGCTTGTTCAAAACCGTTGCGTTCGATCCTTCACTGGCTGTGCTGATTTAAATCCAGCGGTTCTTTTGTGTTTGTGTCGCAAGTTCAGTGACGCAGGTAGTGACGATTCTCTCCGGCCAATCCGTGATCAGGTTTACACGTCACGTTTTGGTAACGTTACGGTTCACTTTTTTTCTTGAGAGGATAAGATAAAGTCTCTCCAGTCTTAACTACAATTAATGCCTTCTCTAACGCTTCTGGGCTCAAACTTAATTTATCTAAGTGTGAAATGATTTGCTTATTTGACACTGTAGAAACTGAAATTGAAAATATTCCAATTAAAAATGAAGTGAAATATTTGGGGATTCATATAACAAAAAATTTAATTAGTAGACAGTTTCTGAATTTTTCTCAACGGTTATTGAAAACATAATATATTTTTAATAATTGGCTCCAAAGAGATTTATCAATTTTAGGCAGAGTTTTCTTATCCAAAACAGAAGGATTATCCAGATTTGTGTACCCTTCCCTGTCATTAGCTGTTGATAATCACACTTCCAAAAATATAGATAAGATTTTTCTTGATTTTATTTGGAGTAATAAATCTCACAAATTGAAGAAATATGTTTTAGCAAATAAAAGGAGTGATGGGGGTCTTGAAGTCCTGAATTTTGATGATACTAACAATACATTTAAAATGAATTGGCTAAAAATATGTTTGCTTGGGTCAGATTCTATGTGGTATTTTATTCCTAATAACATATTTAATAGGGTAGGTGGCCTTTCTTTTTTGATTAAATGCAATTACTCCTCTGGTAAATTACCTGTTAAACTGGCTAGATCAACAAGCTTTGTTAGCCTGGAAACTGGTTTACAACCACAACTTTTCCCCCCACAAAACCATCTTATGGAATAATTTGAATATTAAAATTAGAAATAGATCAGTCTTTTTTAATAAATGGTTTAATAAAAACCATTTGTGTTGCTGATCTATTCAACTCTAGTGGTGATTTGTTATCTTATGAATGTTTTATGAATATCCATCAATTTCCCGTTCCGTTTAAAGAATTTAACTCTGTTATAAAGGCGATTCCTGATGGATTAATATGTCTGATGAAAGCTTCCCTCACCCATGAGTCATGCTCAAAACAACCTTCACACTTATGTTTGGGAGGTGTTTCGCTTTTAACTAAAGAATGTAATAATACATTTATTCGAAACTCAATTTCTCCAAAAGGGAAATTTTTTTTGGGTTCTAAGATAGATAACATTCAATGGAGGAAAACATGGTTATTACCATATAAGTACTGTATACCCAATAAAGTGAAAGAAGTGCATTTTAAAATTTTGCATAATATATACCCTTGTAACGCTGTTGTGTCGAAATTTTGTGATGTAGCTGATATATGCACCTTCTGTAAGAAAGAAAGTGAAGATATTTGTCATTTATTTTTCTCTTGTAATGTTTCATCACTTTTCTGGATAGATTTGAGTTCCTATTGTTTTTCTAAAGTTAATATGAAATGTAATTTACACATTAAGGATGTTGTTTGCGTTTCTTTAGACAACAAAAAACAAATCTTTAGAATCTGCTGTTAGCTTTCTTATCCTTGTGGCAAAATTCTATTTTTACAAACAAAGGTTTCTTAAGAAAATACCTACTTTTATAGATTTCTTATGTGAAGTAGAACATTTAATTAAATCACTAAGAGTAATTAATAACAAAAATTGTATTTCTTTTTTGAAGAGATATGATGAGATCTTTCATGTACCATGATTAATACTTGTTTTGATGTGTTTTTTTTTGTGTTTTTTTTAAATCCTCTTTTCTTTATTTGTTCTGTTCCTGCCTTTATGTTCATAAAAAAGATGTTTAAATGCATCTTTCTCTTTTAACAGTCATTATCATTTTTTTTCTTCTCTTCTCTTTCATATGTTCAGATGACATTGGATGTATTGTTGATACAGTATGTGTAATGTATGCAAAGTTGTTATTCATTAATGTCAACTCTGAATTATTTGCAATAAAAAAAAAAAATTTTTAAAAAACTTGGAACCTCAACCGAAGTGGTACTAAAAAAAGTACCAGGTACTGTACCCAGTGGAAACCCCCCACCCCCCCAAAAAAGTGAACAGTGTCGAGCCATACCGTGCCATACCATGCAGTGGAAAAGCGCCATAAATAAACCATTAGTCGTACGCCGGGCCAGACAATATCAGGCTACAGTTGCCCTATTAAACGGTGCTCACACTATATTATGGTGCAGGTTGTACATCTCTGTTGGGGATGGAGGAAGGTGGAATCGTAGAGTCCCAGATCTCGGCTTCCTCTGTACACTCTGGCATTCTAGGGCTGCAGCACTGGGGACCAGAGCTTGCACGCCTCAACAACCAGGGCCTTGTCAATGCCTGGAGCTCCGCACCCCAAGACAAGAACCCCTGGATTGAGGTTTGCCAATCAGCCCATTTCCTGAACCACTTTTATTTGTGTGTGTGTTAGCGTCATCGCCACGGGGGGGGGGGGGCTGTTAAATACACAGATTAAAAGCAAAATGTTTTCATTTCGGTTCGTTCTTAGCAAAAACATTTTTTTTTTCGTTCAGGTTATTCTTGAATTTTCAAACTGGTAACATTTTGCACTTTGCAGTTTCGAATTATGCCTTTATTGTATGACCAAAAATTACGGAGTAGTCTACTTTATGTTTCAGCTGTTTGATCGCGCCGGCGCCTCACGTGCACACTAAGCTACTGCATTCATTGGAAACAGCGCAGCAGTTCACCGTGCCGTTCGGCGTGAGGCCCGGTGTGGTCCATTGTGGCATATTTTTGCTCATTATGATATTTTTAATGAACTACGCGTGAACTACAACGCCTATTTTACCTAATAAGGCTAATAGTTTAGCTTCAGCTACATCACGAATATGGACATATTTGGATTTGTGCCTGAGAGAAGTAAGCCCAACTTTACCTTACGTTTCGTTTTAAATTAATTTGTTTTGGCTTGTTTATTGCTAAGCATATATTATTATATACTGCATTTATATTTATCCATTAGAATTATATAGATTTTTAATTCTTGTTTTGTTCTGATACGGTTAAATTTAAAGGATTTGTTGTAAAGTGAGGGGAACTAAATTATCCTATAGTGTTTATAATGTTGGTACATTACAACATTATTAGGCCTGCCGTTATTATTTCTGAAAGTGCAACTTATACGAGACGTATCTTTTTTTTTATTTTCGTCAAAAAAAAAAATGTTATTGTGTTTTTAAAAGCATACAGCAAACGAAAATATGCGATTAATCTTTTAAAATGTGTTACTGTGGGTTAACAAATTTACATAAGTAGGCTATTCTTATGCTTGGCTTCACACAACAGAGTCTGGGCCAAATCTGGTTTACATTCACTTCTATCTTTTTTGTCTTGATTGCAAATGTTTTTTTTATGTACGATGGATAATAAAAAATCAGGCGTGTGTATTTATAACATCAATAACTAGGCCTACATTCTTTTTTTCAGAAATGGAAGTAACTCAAATGTATGTTTGTAATTTCATATTTGTAGCTTATGCCTATACAGCAAACGACAGAGCGTCCAGTAGGTTATTTTAGCGGAGCTGTACCATGCAATCTTTGAGTAACACCCAATTCATATATCAAACTAGGCTATGTTATTAAATTGTACATAGGCTATACATCAGATAATTTTATTTACAAGTTTCATGTTTGTTTATCCCGTTTTTTTCCCCGTTGCATCTGAAAATTACTTTCAGAAAAAAATTTTCAAAGCAGCCCCCCAAATTGTACCTGCCCCCTCACCTTTGTGTCTCTGCCTGGCTCCGACCCTGTTGTGTTGGTATGTATATAATATCTATATATAAGATATATATATATATATATATATATGGATATTATCTATAAGCTCCCACAACATATCTTTTTCTATCTTTTATATTTTGCATAAAATGGAAATTGTTACGATTGTAACTTTGATAATGGCAAAAAACACACAGATCTGAAAGAGAAACTAATAGAATTGATGATGAATGTTTTATTAAAAATTTTACTTTAACGTTAAGAAAATTTTAAAACCAGGTTGATATTTGATAAAGGATAATACAAAAACAAACATAAAATATATAATTCTCTATAGAAGCTGCAGTGTTGCATCCATATTCACTAAACTCATATCCATTCAGATGCCACATACTGTAAACGTAAGTAAAACAATTCCTCATAGCATACAAGAAACTGTTGACTGCAAGTGTTTTAAAATGTTTAAAACATCCATGTTAGTGGTGTGGATGTTTTTTAAAAGCCATTTCTGCTGCACCATACCAGAAAAAGTATTTTAAAAAGATGTTTTTATTGTAATTTTATGATTTTACTCAAAGTAATCACTTAATTTTATTGCCATCCTGTATGCATCATGTGCTTGGCCCATTCGCACCAAGATCAATAACAATAAAGATAACTATTTCAACGTCCACAGCCACACCAACGGATGATAATGTTCTGTTTATTACAATTGTGCAGTTATGTCGTCTGCCGCTTTAAATGCTCAAGCTCTTTAACACTGGCTTGGATTGGTTGTCAATGTTCTGAAAATGATTCCTATCATTCCTCTGTGCTGTTATTGTTATAGTTGTGGTGTGAACTTTACTATTCTCATAGAAATCATGCAAAAGAGGTACAAAATAGGACAGTTTCAGTTTCTTTTTGTGTACATCTGAAAAGATATTCACACTTCCTGTCCATGATTTTCTCGTTTTAGGTTAACATGCAGAAGAAGATGCGCCTCACTGGAATCATAACACAAGGAGCCAGCCGCATGGGGACAGCTGAGTTTGTTAAGGCTTTCAAGGTTGCATCCAGCTTTGATGGCAAATCATACACGGTGTACAGAGCAGATGGCCAGAGAAGAGACAAAGTAAGAAACATTACAAATCTTGTCTTCCTTTTGTGTCAAAGGGATAGTTCACCCAAAAATCTAAATTCTGTCACTCTCATGAGGTTCCAACCCAATCCTTCGGAGACAAATTAAGAATTTTGGATTAAATCCAGAGGCGGTTTTTCTTGTTTTTTTTCTGACCCTGCATTAACAGCAACACAAATGACTGTTCAAAAAAAGCCCCAGAAAGGTATTAAGAATATTGTTAAAATAGTCCATGTGACATCTGTGGTTCAACCTTAATATTATGACGCTACCAGAATACTTTTTGGTGGTACTCTCGTGAACACGCATCAAACACGGAAGAGAAGAAATTGTTGAATAAAGTCGTTATTTTTGTTTTCTTTGCACAAAAAAAAAAATTCTCGTAGCTTCATAAAATTAAAGTTGAACCACTGATGCCACATGGACTATTTAACGATGTCCTTACTACCTTTTTGGGCCTTGAACATTTCAGTTGTGTTGCTGTCTATGAAGGATCAGAGAGCGCTCGGATTTCATCTAAAATATCTTAATTTGTGTTCCAGAGTTGAACAAAGGTCTTATGTGCTTTAACTAAATGAGGGTGAATATTATTGACAGAATTAAAATTTTTTGGATGACTATCCCTTAAGTCTTCCTGATGCTAAAAGGTATTTTTTTAATCCTTATGACTCTTTTTTTTTTTTCAGGTATTGTGGGAAATACAGATAACGATGGACTAGACAACGTGTTTGACTTTCCATTGTGGCCCCGTAATATTCGCAATTATTCCTGTAGGTGTCCGTAAGCTTGGTACTCTCGCGATAGAACTTGTGGGCTGTGACTTACCGGTAATTTTTCAGTTGAATTTTTTTTTAACGAATCCTTATGTACTAATTAATTATATATTATAACATTATTTTTTTAACTTATTCTTAGCCATTTTAGCACTCTGATTTTCCCTAACATGACAGTGCACTCCAGCACAATTGGTTGCACCGATCCGCTGGGCATGAAATCCCGTCTCATCTCTGATGTGCAGCTTACAGCATCTAGCAGCTTCCGCACCTGGGGTATAGATGCCTTTACCTGGTATCCCTTCTATGCTCGCCTGGACAAACAAGGCAAGACTAACGCTTGGGCGGCAGCGAACAACAACCGCTCAGAGTGGCTCCAGGTGAGGCTGTGAGATGTTGTCTAACTTTTTTTTCACAAAACTGTCAAAAATAGCCCTTGAAATCATACTAATTCAGTTATGCTATAAAACTATCATAAAATGCCATGCATAATCTATCTAAAGACAACAGCACGCCAACTTAGTCATTTTCACTAACCTATTTTTTAGCTTTGATATCAATTATTTTAATTGTGGACTGCATGTTTGTCTCTTATGTTTTAATGTGTTTTCTCTCATGTCACAGCTGGATTTGGAGAAACCTAAAAGAATCACAGGCATCATCACTCAGGGAGCAAAAGACTTTGGAGTTGTGCAGTTTGTTTCAGCCTTTAAGATTGCATATAGTGATGACGGACAATCTTGGAGCATTGTGAAGGATCAAATAACGAGAACAGATAAGGTTCCAGCAATGACGACCTCTTTATTTTAAATACACACTACTGTTCAAAAGCTTGGGGTCAGTAAGGAAGATATTGTAAGAAAGATTGGTTGAATGTTTTTGAGTATCTAATGCTTGACAAGGCTGATCAAAAATAGAAACTGTAAAAATATTTGATGTAATATTATTGCTATTTAAAATAACTTTTATATTTCAGTATATTTTAAAGTATAATTTATTCCTGGGATTTATTCCCTTTTTTTCAGGATTATTTGCTGAAAAGAAAGTTCAAAAGGACATTATTTGTTTGAAATATATATTTTTGTAACAATGGGCAAGGATCAAGTTAAAGTATCCTTGCTGAATAAAATTATTAATTTCTTTAAAAAAAAACATTCCACTGGGAATGGTTAATTTCTTAGTCTTTTGTTTTGGGTGTAGGGTGCAACATCATATGGTTTTGTTTACTGGGTACAGTAAATCTCTCTGTATGAACTTGGAGCTCTACACATAGGGATCTGGATACTCAGAGAAAATTAAAGAATTATCAAGCTACTAACTCTGCTTTAGTTACTTATATATAACAAAGGCCTCAAAGCACAGGTCTTGCATTCAGTTCTAGTCATTTCATCTGACTAATTTAAATGTTTTTTTCCCGCAGATTTTCCAAGGCAACATAGACAACAACACACACAAAAAGAATTTGTTTGAGCCTCCGTTCTTTGCTCGATTTGTGCGGTTTCTGCCCTGGGAGTGGCATGAGCGGATAACTTTACGCATGGAGCTGCTGGGCTGTGATGATTAGCGGATGTGCTGAAGGCTGCACACTGCCTCTCTCTGCACTGCTTCCACCTGAAGTGTTTCTGCTGGTTGTAGGTGATGTTTCGTTTCAGTATACATTAGCCTCATCTGTAATGCTTTGTATTTTATTGTATCAATGTCACTATTTTGATGTTGTTTGAAAAGCTCAGTTGATCTAGTTGATCTCACCCAAAAGGATACTTTGAAGAATGTTGGTAACCAAACAGTTGAGAGTAGCCATTGACGTTCATAGTATTTGTTTCCATACTATGGAAGTCAATGGCAACAGTTGGGTTAACAACATTCTTCTAAATATCTTCTTTTGTGTTCAACAGCTGAAAGAAACTAATACAGGTTTAGAATAACTTGAGAAATTAAATTTTTGGGTGTCAGAGAATATGTGACCCTGGAGCACAAAACCAGTCTTAAGTCGATGGGGTATATTTGTAGCAATAGCCAAAAATACATTGTATGGGTCAAAATTATCGATTTTTCTTTTATGCCAAAAATCATTAGGATATTAGATAAAGATCATGTTCCATGAAGATATTTAGCAAATTTCCTACCGTAAATCTATCATAACTTAATTTTTGATTAGTAATATGCATTGCTAAAGACTTCGTTTGGACCACTTTAAAGGTGATTTTCTCAATATTTAGATTTTTTGTGCACCCTCAGATTCCAGATATTCAAATAGTTGTATCTCGGCCAAATATTGTCCTGTCCTAACAAACCATACATCAATGGAAAGCTTATTTATTCAGCTTTCAGGTGGTCGCATATTACAAAATCTGAAGAACCGTTAACCTGCAACGAAAAATTAGGCTGATTCAAATTTTTACTAAAACTGTAAGTCTCATAACCACTGACCATTCTTGTATTCCAAAATGCATGTCCTAATTGACAATGAAATATACAAACTCTTTTACTGTTATTCCTCATCTTTGGTGACCAGGATGAGTAAAAACCTATCCTTGATTCAACCTGTCTGCCTTCTAGCACATGTACAGCACTGTCCCTGAAATGGAAAAAGGTCAACTTTTCTTTTCCTTTTTTGGTGGATAAGCACACAAAAGCTGTCTACAATATTTTTTTCTGAAATAATCTTGATATATGGGTCTGTCAGAAACTGTGCTGTAAATTAGAAATGAATTGAAAACACTATTATCCTCCAGGGAATTTCTTAGTTCTCGCTGTAAAGGTTTAAAATAAGCACGGTAGAGCTGCTCAAATCAATTGACCTGTTTGCACTGCAGTTGCTCTACACTTTATACTACAGTTTATATATTTTATTTGTCAACCAAATCGAATAGAATTGTACAATTGTGCACATATTGAGTATTTTTATCTTTTGTAAAACACATTGTCTTTAACAATATTAATAAACATGTTAAATATTTGTGCTTTTCCTTGCATGTGGCATAAACTGAAGAAGAAATTCAATATGTGCTTTGTCAGAAAATAAAATGTGCGTGTGACTAGGTGATTCGTCTTCTAATCTCGTAAAATCCAGAAAGAACTGGCTTCAGTAAATGTCGTGATGAAATGAGGGGTTCTTAGATCTGTAGCTTCAAATTTCCTTCTTTAGGTCAAAAGCATTGGATATGCTGCGACATGAATATCAAGTCCCTGGGCTAGTAATAGATTTGTGTTTTATCTTAAAATATTCAATATTATCGCAGCAGATATTTTAAGAAACTGTAGTATAATTATAAAAAAGATTTTAAATGCATTTTAATATTTAGTTGATGCACGTGAAATAAATAATTTGTAAATTTGAATGTGTAGTGCTGTTTTCCAAAGGTAAATGCTTTATTCTGCCATTTGTAGACAACACAAATCTACCAGAGAAGATGTCATGCTTCAAATCCACCAGAAGATGGCAGAAGACTTTAGGCTTCATACTCTATAACAAGGTTCTCTAGGCGACATGGGAGAAACAGGTTAGGGCATCACAAACAGCCTAAAAGGGGTCCATTCAGTCACAGGGAAGTTCATTCCTTCCACTCCACCCAATTAGGCAAACAATATCATCTGTTTAAAAATACATTTCTAGACTGGGTTTGGTGAAGTAAAAACCATTTTCTTTCCATCCTACCTGTACATTGTGAATAACCCCTCTGAGTACTCTTTGCCCTTCATTCCTGCTCTGTATGACAGACTACCAGCCAACAAACAAATCAGTCCTGCATTAAACATGATGTATGGAATGTTTTAATGGCACGTTGTTGCATTTGCTGTAATACAGTTATTCAAACACAAAGTTCATCTGAAGACATTCATGGATGAATTGAAATTCTCCTACTATAAGACAACAGATTATCACAACGACAGCATCGTCTCATATTTTCCCATGTTTTCACTGTTGACTGGTCACTCATCCATCTCAATTCAAGAAATGATAGGTTTTCTATGCCACAGAGTATCAAACCGCTTGCAATTCATGAGAAAAAAAATGCTTTTCAAGAAATATCTGTGCATCTTCTGCAGTTCATGCTGCATTCGTCATTTCAGCTGTATTAGATGAAAATAAAGCTATGCTGTATAAAAGATAGCTCCCGCTGCCTTTGGGATGAAAGAGGCACAGCCTCTTGTACTAAGTAAGCAGTCTCATCACAGAAACAGGCAAAATGTAAAATATTCACAAGGCACTTGTCATTAATAGTTCTATCTGAACTATTGTTATAAAATAAAAGCTGTTAGCTGATCCAGGGTCATTCTTGTCCCCATGTAGGTACTATGCCCTGCACAGTCTTGGGCGACAGATAACATCTAACAAACAAGTACATTTTCGTTGTTGGGTTTACATTCCTAATCTGACTGGATTTGGCCATGTCTGATGTTCTTTAAAGGAATAGTTCACTTGAAAATGAAAATTTGCTCACTTCCAGGCCAAGTTTGTTTCTTCATCGGAACAGATTTGGTGAAATTTAGGATTTAATCAAATGCTCACCAATGGATCCTCTGCAGTGAATGGGTGCCGTCAGAATGAGAGTCCAAACAGCTGATAAAAACCTCACAATAATCCAAAGGTAATCCACACGACTCCAGTACATCAATTAATATCTTGTGAAGCATAAAGTTGTGTGTTTGTAATAAACACATTAAGGTGTTTTTTTAACGGCAAACAAGTCCTCAATCCATAATATTGTTTTCTCCAGTAAAAAATTTATCTTGTCTGAATCAGGAGAGAAATATGCACAGATCAAGCACTGTTCATAAGCCAAAACAGTTCTAAACAAGTATGCCGGTGGATTTTCGCTTTGCTTCAAGATGATAATTTATGGACTGGAGTTGACTGTGAGATTTTTATAAGCGGTCTGAACTCTCATTCTGACGGCACCCATTCACTGCAGAGGATCCATCAGTGAGCCAGGATGTAATGCTAAATTTGTCCAAATCTGTTCCTCCAATGGAGAAACAAACTCATATACATCATGGATGGCCTGAGGGTGAGTACATTTTAATTTGTTTAATTTTAAAAATGTTATTTTTTAGGTGAACTATTCCTTTAAGTACATATGGCTTTTGTGAGGAAAAAGATGGACACACCCAGTCAAAGATGGATATACTATGTGTTATGCTGTGAGCAATAAATAGATCTCATTTCACATTAGTTTCCAACTCAGACATAACAAATTAACGACATCCTTGTGCAAGTTGTTTTCTTAATCTGTCTGGTTAGGGATTAGAAATAAATATGATTTTTTTTTGTAAACGTCTTTTATGGCTATAGACCTTTTTTTTTTAGGTTTGCATCTCCTCTCCACAAACTAGATGAAAATAATAATTCACATTTCATCCCGTCATTTATGTTGTGCATGTACCTAAAATTTGGCTTACTAGCAGAGAAAGACAAAAACGTTTCACTGTCCTTCACAGAGGAAAAACTGGGCACATCCAGCTCTTCACTCAGTACCTTTTAACATAAAACACTAGTTGGTCCAAAAGGAAAACCTGCAAATGTTTACAGACATCTTTAAGAATGCTGTTGGTCTCTAATCTTTTGTTGCAGGGATGAGATGAATCACTCCATCATGGCTGATGGCCAATAACTGACATCTAATGTATAGGGGGCAGCAATATACAAGATGAGCACTTATCTTGAAAATAACACTTTTTAATCACAAATGCTTCATAATTCAGTGTCTTGGAAAATAAATATAAAACTCGTACTGATTTAAAAATGAATCTCTAGCTCTTCAAATCTCCTTAGAGATGTTTCTCCAATGTTGTTGTATTAGATTTATGAGAGTGATAAACAGAAGATTCCTTTTGCAGTCCGGATTTGACCTCTATAAATACAAAAACAAAATAAATCATGTCAGTACCTTTCACATAGTAATGTATAGAATGCGATTAAATAATTAGTTATTTTAAATGAATTATTATTTTAAATCTTATATGATTAAAACATCATATAGATATGATTTAAAGGGATAGTTCACCCAAAAAATAAAATTCTGTCATTAATTACTCGACCTTTATGTCGTTCCAAACCCGTAAGACCTCGTTCATCTTCAGAACACAAATTAAGATATTTTGCATAGACAGCAAGGGTCCTACCACAATCAAGGCACAGAACACGTAGGAAGGCATCGTTAAATAGTCCCCAATGTGAAAGATTTTGAATACATCGTATTTTAGTTTGCGTGCAAAAAAAAGTACCCTTGCTGTCTATGCAGGGTCAGAAAGCTCTCGGATTTCATCATAAAAAAAATAAATAAAATAAAATCTTAATTTGTGTTCCCAAGATGAAAGAAGGTCTTAAGGGGTTTGGAACGACACGAGGGTAAAGTACTTAATGACATAATTTAAATTTTTGGGTGAACTATGCATTTAAAATATTTTGGATCAGTACTTTTTTTTTAGAAATACATTTATTCATCAATGACACATTAAATTGAATCAAAAAGACCGTAAGACAGTGCAGTATTATAAAAGAAAAAAGAATGATGGAACAAATTGTAAGCAACAGACCGTTACAACATTGAAAATAAGCAGAACTTGTTTTTGATCACCAAATCAGCATATTAGAATGATTTCTGAAGGATCATGCGTAATGCAGTCATTTTTTTAAATAGCCAAAAATAAAAAGCAGTTAATTTAAAATTTAAGAATTATACGTATTTACTGTTTTACTGTATTTTTTGATCAAATAAATTGGTGAGCATAAGACACTTAAAAAAAAAAAAACTAACCAACCCCAAACTTTTTAATGGTAGGGTAATAGTCATAGTTTTTGGTAATGCTTCAGTAGCTTACTGGCTATGCATTGCACTCGAGGCTTCTCCCACTGTCCATCAACCATGCAGTGGATCACAGGTAGGTGGCGCTGTGTGAAGTTTTCACTGCACTGGTATCTGATTATAGAATTCACCTGATAACGATCTTTCTTGTTGCCAAACATCCTGGCATTCTCCACTTTAGGAGGTTGGTCACATGTCACTGAAAGAAGAGGAAGTCCAATTGAAACTGAATCTGAAAAATGGTCTCAACAGTGATTTGTTGGTGTGCATACCTGGACCTGTTTTACATGTGAAAGGTAAGTGATAGTTGCAGGGCACGTCATTCCATTGGCCATTTTCATGCCAGATCATTACAACACAGTCTTCACCAGAGTTAAAATAATTGTCAGGCTGGTTAGGCCTCCAGTTCTCATATTGCTAAGGAAAGGAAGAGAAAAATCAAGCATTATACTGTAACTCAATCAAACAGCTCTATTATTAGAAATACATCTTTTTAGCAAGAGTCAGGCTTACCAGCGGGGTCCCATCTGACCAGCGGAAGTCATTTTTCACTGTTTTATCGTTCAGTCCAATCCACTGATAGTCTTGTGCGTATGCTGTTTCAAGAGGGTGATTGTTTATAATCAGAAAAACAACACAGATACTTAGGAGCTTAGACACACACTCACAGTTGATGAAGGCTTGCTCCTCTGGAGTGATAATGCTCACCAGGTGAGCGTTTAAGTCTCGACAGTGCTGCTCAGCATCCAGCCAGGTCTCTCTCTCCGAGAAATGCAAGTAACAGTTGCCCTGAAACTTAGTCCAGCCCTCCTCACAGCTGTGCACATCTGAAGCAACATCACATGGCATATTTACCACTGTTTCACCAGATATCCTCTTAGACCACTATCGCAAGATGAATAGTCCTCGACACGGGCTTAAAGGGATAGTTCACCCAAAAATGAACATTTTGTCTTCTTTTATTCATCCTCATGATCCAAACCCATACACAAACGTAAAGATATTTTAATGAAACCTGAGAGATTTTTGTCCCTCCATTAAAAATCTATACTTTGATTTGGACGTTTTCAAAGTTATAAGACTCATACAAGTATTCATGGTGAATTTGGAGAGCGGTTTAAATCAAGTCTCATGAAGAGACAAAACCGCTTTATATGATGAACGGATTTAATTTGCCTTCTATTCTCACATAAACATTGATCAATGCACATTCATAAAGCTCATCAAATAAGGTCAAAGGAAGCTCAACCGATGATTACAAGCCTCATTGATTCTCAGGCAGTGGAATGGACTACAAGTAGAGGAACAGAAATCTCTCAGGTTTCATTGAAAGTATCTTAATTTGTGTTTAGAAGCTGAACGGAAATCTTATGGGCTTGGAACAATGTGAGGGTGAGTAAATGACAGACAGAATTTTCATCTTTGGGTGAGCTATCCCTTTAATACTTGCTATACAGGCCAATAAGAAGCAAATGACAAATGTATGATGGAATGTGCTGAGGGATTTGGATAAAGTCACTTTATCTTTCAGTGTTTAAAACCAGTGTTTTAAGTAAGCGACAAATGCCTTTAATGTGGCATAATATCAGCTTATCAGATAAAGTGATTTTCCACAATCATGTAAAAGTATTCCAGAAGACCGACGATTAAATTCCATATATTATGCCAAGAGAAACATCCAGCAGAAAACGAACAAATAAGATATTTCTAGTCACTGCTCAGATGGAAAATATGAACTGGACACGTTCTGTTTACTAAATGGTTATACTTTCTTCTTGCTATATTTTTGCAGTAACTGCAAATGCATCATTGCATCCTGAATGACGCTGTTTAACTGCAACAGATTTCCATAAATGGACAGACAAAACTCTCTCTCACACACACACACAGAAAAAAACCCCCTTCACCAATCCCTACTGACACACAAATACGTTTCCAGGGACTTTCGTTCCACTACAGCAACATCTAGAGCTGTGTGTCACCTTAAGGTTGTTTTTGAAAGACCGTTAGTAGAATTAGTTGAAGCAGCCTCATACCAATCTCACAGTGGTCTCCTTCGTAGCTGGGCAGACATAAGCATTTGAAAGTGTCCTCCACCTCCACACAGGTGGCTCCATTGGCGCAAGGGTTTGAATGGCAAACATCAACCTCTGCAAATAAACGTTTAGCGATTAAAGCTGACTACTATGAAGATGCCCTGAGGAAGGCCAAGCTTGGCAGAGAGCACCATTGAATCACAACTCTTGGAGCTGCTTCTAAACGAATCTCTTGCATAATTATACCATCAATATTTTGATAAGCTGAGAAGAGACACTCAGTAAATTGTGGTAAATTGAGTGAGAGATCAGAGTCAGTTGCTGTAAGAGCGCTGACCTGGGATCAGTTTTTAGCCTCTCATGAGGTGAGCAGATCAGCACTCTTACAGTCCCAGAAACAGAAGCAGAGTTCAGATTCATTTGAAGATGGACGAGAAGTATGAGCATATACCAGGTGTTAGCAGGCGTGCTGATTAAACCAGACTGCAGCAAAGGCACAGCTGAACAAAAACAACACAGGTGAACAGTCACTGAAAAGACATCTGGACACAAGAGCTGAGTAAGTCGAGAAGTACTTAACCACACACATGCCACATAACCTGTAAAATGGACTGTGATGACATTAATCAGGCAAGAGCATACTGAACAGAAGTTATTCACAAATAAAATGCAAAACAGTGAGACACTTAGAGACAATCATTTGATTCATTTGAACCCAAATATAAGCCTAAAAATGCAACACCAGCTGTTAAAGGCAAACAGGATGGCTGTTCATAATAAGAATGTTTATCAAAATGTCAAATATTCAAAATATATTTTAAAAAGTAACCATAATTTATGTGACCGATTCAATAACTGAGCCAATTCAGTCTGACTCACCAAACTGGCACTCTTCTCCATGCAGTCCAGGTGGGCAGTGACAAATGCCCACCCCATCCTTCACCGAACACACCCCAGCTCCACAAGGGTTTGGTTCACATGGGTTAAGAGAAGCTATTATGGTTTTGAGAAAGAAAGAGAGCAACACATGATGGAAAAAAAACACGATAAAAAGGAGCAGGGTTTTTTTTTTTCTCAAGAGGTGAGAAAAATATTTCTATATTATGATCCGCCAATGAGCCAAACATTATTTTCACGCTATGGATAACAATAAATAGGTAATATAAAAATTGTATAGACGACACATTAAATAAATCATTAATACTGGCCAGTAATGGATAAGGAACTGATATGTCATGCATCTCTGTTCTATATTCTAACAAATTTTACGCAAAAGGGATCTCACCATTCACAACAAGTCCTTCCATGACAGAAGGGCTCTGTAAAGAAGTAGGTTCTGTGGTAGAAGACAAAGCTGCAGAAGTAACAGTCTCAAGTTTACTCTTGATTCCCTCTGGTTCTGACAATGGAGGCAATGGAGGCCCTGAAGCATCACTGTACAGGCCAGATGGCCCTTGAGCAGATAGTACATCTGAGGGAGCATCACTGAAGTTCACTGTTGGCATATCTTCCGTAACTGGGATCCATCCATGTTCTTGTCCACTAGCAAAGGCACTTTGGTCGTCTCCACTCCCTGAGGACAACCTGATGGTGCCACTGTACTCCACCTCCCCCCTTCCTAGCTCCATGCCTTGGAAGGGCTTGTTGGACATTTCCACCATGCCATTATTGGAGAAGATGATATCACCGCTAGATGATTCCCCTGATCTTTCCCCTGATTCAATGGCATAGCCTCCAGATGTAAATACACTTCCCTCACCAGACCCAAACAGCAAAAGTCCAGACGCTTCCTGCTCATGAGGTTGTTCTGTGAGATCAATGAAGCCTGATTCCAAAAATGTCAGACCAGAAAACTCTAAACCACTCCCAGAGCCACTGTGGACACCGCTAACTTCAGATAGATCACCACTCATCCCAGAGATATCACCGCTCATCCCAGAGACATCAATGCTCATCCCAGACCCTGAGATATGTCCTGATCCGCTGAAATCCACATGGCTTCCACCCAGCTCTTGTTCTGTTAAATGTGGAGCAGTGAACACCTTCACCCAAGGGCTATCCACCATGATGTCACCACTGCCATCAATGAATGAAATGCCAATGGATCCTCCAGAGGGAAAAATTCCTGATGGGAAACCGCTGAATCCTGAGGACTCCTTGCTAGAACCTGATCCTGAGAAGATGCCAGAAAGTTCTCCACTCTCGTCACTTTCTCCTGAGCTCCTGGAAAAGTCTGAGGTAGATCCACTCTCTTCAGAGCTATACCCTGACCCACTTCCTGATCCTGATCCAGAGGTGTCCAATCCGAAGAGGCCTGAGCCCTGGCCAAAGGGAAAGGTCAGGAACTGTGTGCCTGCCTCCCCAGCCTCCTCGGGTCTTCCTGAAGCTGATAAAACTGAGTCACTTCCTGAAAAGGTCACTAGAATATCTAAGCCACTGCCAGATCCCGAAGAACCTAAAGACCCGCTTGGCAGATCCCCACTCCCACTGGCCCCAGAGGAGTCTCCACTTGACACAAATGACCCACTTGGCTGATCCCCGCTCCCACTGTCCAACAGTTTGCCATTGCCACTGGCCCCAGAAGAGTCTCCACTTGAAACAAATGACCCACTCGGCTGATCCCCGCTTCCACTGCCCGACAGTTTGCCATTGCCACTGGCCCCAGAAGAGTCTCCACTTGAAGCAGGTGACCCACTTGGCTGATCCCCGCTCCCACTGCTCAACAGATCATCGGTGCCACTAGCTCCAGAAGAGTCTCCACTTGAAGCAGGTGACCCACTTGGCTGATCCCCGCTCCCACTGCTCAACAGATCATCGGTGCCACTAGCCCCAGAAGAGTCTCCACTTGAAGCAGGTGACCCACTTGGCTGATCCCCGCTCCCACTGCTCAACTGATCATCAGTGCCACTGGCCCCAGATGCGCCAGATCCAGAGGGTTCCGCAGGGATAGTAGTAAGAGTTGCTCCTTCTGAGGAAACACAGATACACACAGAATCTAAGGTACTGCACCAAAATTAACATTAATCATGACATGCATTAAAATACATTAAAAATACATGGGATAGTTCACTCAAAAATGAAAAACATATATGATATGATAAAATAATTTTCATTGTTGGGTGATCCATCCCTTTAAACACATTTTCACTCAGGTTTTTAATTATTTCTGATTATTTTTTAATTTGAAGGAGGGTGGGTGGAGTCAAAAAACAGAGATGAAAAAACATGCAGAAAATGTGATCAATCCGGAAATTAGAGGACCTTTGCAGACCCTCATCAAAGGTCAATGAGTGTTTATTGATCAGACAATTTGACTTTAATTTCACTTCTTATGGTAAGCCAACGCTAAGTCAAGTTGTAAAATGTCACAAACTGTGATGCCTCAACCTAATAATATTTATGAATTACTGCAATATATTAAATATAACAAAATATATTTGAGCATTTTTTACATAATTATTCAGATGTATGATTTATGCATAATTTTTTTATCCTTATTGTCACTGACTCGTATATGTATCCTGAGCTACAGTATATTACCAGGTTTGAGAAGAGCAGGGAGGGATGTCATGCTCACTATCTTTTCCTCTGTCACTGTCATGTTTGTTTCACTTTCATTCAGAGACAGATCCAGATCCACTATATGTATAAAAAATGACAAATATGTAAAGAATAATGTATGTTGTATAAACACTCAACAGACTTAATGTTTTACATTTACAAGAATCTACAATTTATGACCTATATATAACTACACTGTAGATGTATTTACCCTTGATGCAGTATGCATCAAATTTGGAGTGCAGGTCATGAGAGCCAGTCTGGTTGGGAAACTTGTAAACTGTGTGAATTCCAGCCTTCCCTCCACCACACTGCTGCCGCGGGTTATTGATGGAGTAACGTACACTGCGATCAAGAAGCCAGCCAGCACGGCACTTATCAAAGCCCTGCTTCCAAGCGGCATACAGGTCTCCTGTGGAGGCCAGGGAGGCATTCTTGCCCTGGCAGTAAGCCACTGCTTCACCATAAGTGAATCCCTCGAATGAACTTGCATGGAAAACTTCCCCTGGAAATGCGAACACACAGTGATTTAGAATTATTTTTTTCCAAGGAGAGAATTTTTTTTGTTTTGTTTTGTTTCACTCAGAAATTTAAAATGGAAGTAATTTATATTTATTTACCTACCCTTTGTCCACTTAACAGTTTTTATGTATTTATGTACAGCCTCTTACCCCGTAATTTGTCCACATAGCAGTACACATCATAGCGTTCATCAGCAGAACGCAGTCCATAAGACCTCACACCAGGAACATGCTCCAAATCACCAGAGCATTTCTCACGTGGAGACACAATGGGATACCTGCATAAAACATCATTTACATACATTTGTAAACATATGTGACCCTGGAGCACAAAAGCAGTCACAAGTAGCACGGGTATATTTGTAGCAATAGCCAACAATACATTGTATGGGTCAAAATGATAGATTTTTCTTTAAAATCATTAAAATATTAAGTAAAGATCATGTTCCATGTTCCATTTGCACCCTCAGATTCCAGATTTTCAAATAGTTGTATCTCGGCCAAATATTGTCCTAGCCTAACAAACATACATCAATTTCAGATGATGTACAAATCTCAATTTCGGAAATTGACCCTTATGACTGGTTTTGTGGTCCAGTATGAGGCAGATAATTCCACTAGAAGCATTTGTCATCAACCCCACCACAAATTTTTTGCTTAAACACTTATAAGTTTATATATGTTAAATATATAATTAAAACATTATAATTTATAACTTTATTATAATATAAAGTGAAGGTGTCCACTGCCCCACATTTAACAGAACAACATTATAACTTTATAAAAATAGACACACAAACAATTTAAAGAAAATTGAACCGTTCACCACAATGTTACAATTGTGCAGTGAATCGTACCTAACAGTCTGATCTAACAGCCAGCCAGCGTCACATTGATGGTAACCAGACTCATAGGCTGCCTGCAGTTGCTGGGCACTGGCAATGACTGCACCGATGCTCTGACATGCCAGTTGAGCCTCGAAAAAGTCAAAAGCATAACGACCGGAGCTTGCACGATAATGGAAGACCACCCCTGCGGAGGAAATTAATAACAATGGGTGTCAACAGATGTATCTAAGTTACATAGGTTTATAAAACTGAAACAATCAAACATTTTTTTATTTAGTGCAAGATTCAGATAAATTGTCTTCAGAAATTAAAAATCTAGTTTCTATTTTGATATTTCAAAAAGTTTGAGTAAGCTGTTACTCCAGTTTAATATACTAATTTGCATTCAGTCTAATTCAGCATCTAGACATTTGTTCACTGTGGTTGCGATATAAATACGTTGACACTGATGACAATATATAACATGCATCTTCATGATTTATCTTGGAAGAGGAACAGGAACAGTGTAACCCTCATAAACTTCATTGGTTTTTGTTTGTGTTGTTGGCATGATAAATTTGATTATGCAAATACTATAAGGTGAACAGAAGCCACCGTGAATGAGATATATAAGGTGGTACAGAGGAATAAATAAGAATTTATACACATAGAATCAATATTAACTGTAAATTATGGTGGTTTGCAGTCAATACATACGTATGTCAAATCACAGAGAACAACAGAATAATGCTTCACATTCATTTTTACTGTATTGTTCTCATATTGATACATACCTGTGGTAGACATGATAGCTTCGGTTTCATTCAAACGGGATAAATCAGAGGCAAGATCAGTCCCATCAGTGACCCCTTCCACAGTGTCCACAGAGCTGGGGGGTGGTGAAAGGGGCAGCTGGGAAACATTTAGTGCAGTATATGGGAACTCGACACTAGTGGTCACTGATGGCTTGTATGTTACAACTTTTCCCTGCAGTTCACTTTCTGTGGAGGTGGGCTTTAAAAAGACCTGGGGGCGTTCAGTGATTGTGTCCACGCTCAGGACATCACTGCCGGCTTTGGTGGTCGTCTCTATGACGAATGGCAATAGGCCAGAACCTTCCTCAGCCGTTTCTAAATTAAAATATATGAACAATATACACCCGTCAGTACCTAATTAATTAGCACCAGCTATTAAACACACATTATTGTGGATCAACAAGGATAAAACAATCAAATAACACATATGTATGTGGATAAACAAGCATAAATGATAAAGAAGGAATAGCTATATAACAGAGAATTTTGTACCAGAGTAGCAAAATGCATCATAGCGGGAGTCTGAGAGAGGGTAGCCAGTCTGATTGGGAAACAGATAGACGGTACGCACTCCTAGCAGGCCACCCCCACACTGCGATCGGGCGATGTTGATGGGGTAGCGGACGCTCCGGTCTGCCAGCCAGCCTGCATTACAAACATCCATACCATCCTTCCATGCCAGGTACAGCTGTCCTGTGGTGGCCAACTTGGCACCCAGCTTTGCACACTCAGCTTCTGCCTCCTCAAAAGTGAATTTGTTAGGGGAAGTAGTGTGGAACCCTTTTCCTGTGAGATGAAATGGAACGGTTTTTAGCATTTCAATGTTCTTCAAAGAAGGCATTTTGCTCTCTGCCATCTCAAACAAGTACCTGTCATTTTCTCAGCAAAGCAGTACACGTCATATGTCTCATTCACGTCTCTTACTCCATATGTCCTCACTCCTGGAAACTCGTACTTGTCTCCATAGCAAGCCTCACGGGGATCATGAATAGGGTACCTTCATTCCACAACAAAAGACAATACTTCCATCACATTTTCGAACAAAACTATAGAACATTAACTAAATATACATTACAGTTTTTTGTAACGTTTTCGGGAAAAAAAAGCTACAGTAAACCCGTTAACCTCTTAACACGCAAAGATTGTGTACCACATTCACATTTTTTATACATTTAAAAAATACAGTATATTCTTAATATTTTAGTTTTTGTTTTTATGTTTAAGCTTATATATCTTCATATTCATACCAGTCTGAGTAATTCTGAGTCTTAAACCGTAAACTTTCAAGTGTCATGTATCTAGTCAGAAAGACTTATGAGCAGCAACCTTTTTATTTTGGGTATGTTATTTATGTCCCCATGCCAAAACCGGGGGGAGGGGTTAGAGGGTTATTATCTGTACATTTTAAGGGTTTCAAGTAGACTGATATATTCACATTACATCATTTAGTGATATGCAGAAGTTGTAAAATATTCATCCACCAGTATGCCATCCAGTAACACCCGAAACATTTTTCAGTGTATTTTTTTTGTTTTGTTTCTGGACCACAGCTGCCATTTTTACTATAAATTTAACAGCTTTTTTTACACTGAAGGTAACTGACCTGACG
Source organism: Sinocyclocheilus anophthalmus (assembly GCA_018155175.1). Taxonomy (NCBI): domain Eukaryota; kingdom Metazoa; phylum Chordata; class Actinopteri; order Cypriniformes; family Cyprinidae; genus Sinocyclocheilus; species Sinocyclocheilus anophthalmus. Next base: position 675,217 of record JADLZN010010953.1, read on the forward strand.
GTCTGATCTGCAAGCCAGCCAGCATCACACTGGTGGAAACCCTCATCAAAAGCTGCTTGGAGTTGCTCTGGAGTAGCAATCACTGCACTGTTTTGAATACAGGCTGCCTTGGCCTTCTCAAAGGTAAGGGTATATCGTGTGGTGATGGCACGATAGTGGAAAACAATACCTAAGCAAAATAAAAGTACATCGATGTCACATTTCTGAGAGAAAAAAGCACACACATAGTCATAAAGTAATATTTTCTTTAAGGATCTTCACACAAACACTACCTTGAACTTGAACATCAACAACATCATAACCGTCCTCTATCCCATGCATGACCTCACAGCGGTACACTCCCGAGTCATTGGAATGGAGCTCAGTGATCTTAATGGAGGCGTCTGTGGGTGTCATGGGGTATCCAACCATGGTTATCCTATCCAGATACCTTTTGTCGATACTTACTACTCCTTCAGATGCCGCTAAAATGTTTGTGGTCTTTTCTTTGGTGACCAAACTCCATTTGATCCGGTGAGACAAAGGGGCAATGGTGGGGGCACCAGGGTCATTGACTGTGTTGTCCTGGAAGTAGCAGGGCAGAACTAATGTGTCACCCATCAAAGGCTGGAGAGGAAGCTCGTTGGGTATGCTGACGCTCAGTGTGCTTTCAGGCTCTGTAATAACATATACAGGTTAATGAGGTTTTCAAGAATACTAGCAATTTCAATATGTAATTTACACAACGAATACGCACCAGTGTAAACGTAATCAAAAGACGCTGTGGCTGAGAAGACCCAGAAACACATACTCCACAAAAGCAAGGACAGCATCGTTCACCTACAGGTTTAAAAGAATGTTAACTTATGACCATCACATTTGCACATATATTCAGCAACAGCTATGATATTCTCAGTTTTTAATATCCATTAGAAGGCAACTTACTGTATATACTGTGCTTTGCTCAAAAGATTTTATTCTGACAGCATATACTGTATCAGATGGACCAAATGTGGTTTTCCAAGTTCATAACAAAGGTTTGGTAAAATAAGAGGTTTTTGAGAGAGAAAACCAACATGTAATTTTCGGTTCCCAAAATTACCACAGCAACAGTACAGTCCTCGTGCCAATACAAGCTGGTCATGTCTCATGGATAGAGAGAGATATGCTGTTCTTCTAGTTTACAGAGTTTTGGGGAAAATAATTCATAAGGTTTGCCCTTACTTAACAAACATACAACATTTAAAAATCTTTGCCAGTGTTGGCTCGCTTTTAGGGGTGACGCTATATTTATTTGACTTGCTGCAAATCATTCAACAGTGCTTCCTATATATAGACTTATCTACACATAGTGCTAGAGCAGAGAGCCACTTATTCATAGCTAGTTAAACTGGAGCTTTTTATACACTATTCCATATCGAGTTTGTCCTCACCCACCTCTCCTTCTAGTCCAATCCAAATCTAATCTTGTAAAGCAAACAATATAAAAAAAATCTGAGAAAGTGAGCATGAATGCTTACACTCTGTGACCAACAGGCCATTTTTAATGTATGAGGTCCCTCAAATTACTATAGCAAAACAAATTATGTTAAATCTATTTAGAAGTATTATGTCATTTTATAAAAAGCACAGAAAAAAACAATTAAGCTATTTGGAAAATGTGTGCAGTGTTTTGTTAAAGTGTTCTGGACTGTGTTTAGAGAATGCGCAAAGGAAAAAGACAGATAAGATAAAATCAGTTGCCAAAGTTGGTTTCATGGGAAAAGGGCTTAATGGCTTATGTGTTGGTCTTAATTTTTTTCCTTTTAAGTCCTTCTTAAAGTGCAGTGTTTGTCCCAGTTAAAGCTTAAATGGAAATCATTCAAGATTTAGAATGTCATAGAAAGATATAATACTGATGAAAATATCAATCATTGCTCAAACGTGAAACATTTAAAGCTGTGTGTGTTCCTGTCAAACTCAGCTAGCGACACACAAAACAGGGATTAAAAAACAACATTATTCCTACAATGAGTGTACTGTAAATCACAGATAGTTTGAGTTAAATGAGAGAATCATTTAATGTTGCAACAGTTAATCTCAGTATAATCCCCACAGAGAGAAATATGCTCAAATTAATTTTAAGCAATTCTTAGACAACATGTGCCACCGTGTGGATGTCAAAGGGTCAACAACAAAACTGTAATTTAGGGTCTTGCCATTATAAGTCCAACATAATAACCTAGTTCATAAAGTAAATAAAATTATATATTAACCCACTTGGAAAAATGCTCTGATGGATCAATTAATCCTGCTTAAGTATACGGTAAGTGACATGAACTAAGATGCCACTACAGTGTGCATTATTTCTACATGCCTGATCACGTACAGTTTGTGAGCACGCAACAAGCACTACATACAATAGGTTGAAACAAGTACATTTAGATGCATTTCATTGAAGATAATGTCATATAGCCATTTTACATAGCCAGCAACATTTAATATGTTAAAAAACACATGTTAAAAAGGGCTTAAGACATAAAGTTTCATCTGCAATATCACCTTCAGCAGATACTTTATAGCATCACAGCATACTAAAGAAAAAAGTTTAAGTGGGCATCCCTGTATAGGTGCAAGAACTCTCTCAGGAAAAGAAAAGGTACAAAGCTATCACTGGGACCGTACCCTACAAAAGCTAAAACGTACATATTTGTGCCTTATTTACCACCAAATGATATTAGTACCTTTTTAAAGGGTGCCTAGTGACAGTTTTTCTCAGAGTGAAGTGTATTGATAAGTTATTTGTCACTTTAGGTCAGGAAGGTTGCATCTTAACAATACATTAAAATATAAATTGTGATTCTCTGTAATAATCAAATATAACTATATGACATGGTAGAGCAACAAAATTAACTTCAATTCAATTTAAGCCAAGACAAAAGTATCTGAAATAAGTCCTATTGCAAAACCACCTTCAGTCATGATTCGAAACATAACGTTACTGGTAAATAATAGTTATTTTTCACATTTATTATGATTATTCATTAGGCTATATCAATGCTCAAATTTCCAAATGATCAAATCTGATTTACTGTCACTCTGTTAAGACATTTTAGTGTTTAATATCAGCACATATCAGAGAATGACTGAAGGTTCACAACTTTCAGCTTGTAATCTCACATTACTTCAACAATTAAATCGACCCTGAGCATTTGAATTCATGTAATTGAGCCAGAGATGCTGTGACAGTGCTCACCTGTACAGCTAGCGAAACCACAACATAAAGCCAAACTGTTCATCACCTGTATGATAGTGTCCCTCTGAAACTCTTATATTCCTTGATTGCAGATGCTTTCCAGCTCTCTGATGGCACGCGCCTCTCTCAATCCAAACCCGTAATAAAAGCGTCGCGTGTGCAGTAAAGTTCAGAGGCGCTTCTGGCAGAAGATTGAGAAGCAGAAAGAAACTCTGCTCACAGGGGAAATACTTTAACTGAACAGGAGCTGAAAGGGAGGCTAGGGAATGAGGGGTGGAGTGAAGGCGCACGCATGATGTAATTTGGCTATAGCCTACACAGAGCCTCCGACACTTTTGTGGCTAACATGCGCAAATCCTGACGATATTTATGTCAACGGTCCTCTTGATCCGTTTTGAGCCATAATAGCTACATCATCGGAGGGAACAAAGACGGCCTTTTTGCTAATATAGCTATTTACATGATGTCAAATTCCTTTTTGAATAATGCAGTGCTATATTGGTTTGGTTGAAACACCTATTCAGAACCCAATTAAATTATAATCATTTCTAAGAATTTTCTCCTTCGAATTAAAACTCTAAATGCATCATATGTTTCCTTAAAAAATAAATTAGCTAATTAATAAAACGACACTGGCATTAGTGTAGCAACTCCAGTTCACTTACATATTGCATTCAAGGTAGGCTATTCGTTTTATGAAATTACAAAAGCTAAAAGGTACATCTTTGTACTTTATTTACACCTATAGCCTACATATTAGGCTTTTCACTTCACATGAGGTTAACTAATGGACTTGAGTCGTGTGGACTACTTAGGCTATTGTGATTTATCAGCTGTTTGAACTCTTATTTTGATGGCACCCATTCACTGCAGTGGATCCATTGCAAGTGATGTAATGTTAAATTGGTCCAAATCCGTTCTGATATATAGACAAACTGATCTACATCTCGGATGGCCTGAGGATGAGTAAATGTACACATTTTCACACATTTTCATTCTATTCAGTTAAGCTACAGATATGCTATTTAATGTTATTCATTTTGTCCTGGCCCATTACAGGTAGAAATGTCGTTTTTCCAGCCTAGAATATTCACTGGAGTAAAGTGTGACACCAGCCCTGTACACATTTTATTATAAATCAGTGATTTATTTCAAGATTTGTTTCCTATTTTCTCAGTTTCCCAAAATCCCATGTGCTGCTTTCAAATATTGTGCTTCTTGGTCACAAACATCCATCATATTAATTAATCTTCTGGAGCAGCAACATTAACACGAGTGGAAAGCAGAGACACAAGGCTTCATTCAGCAGCCTGGCCCACCTCGTTGTTCCTCTCAAACTTTCCTCTCAGAGGAACATGACAACGTATCCCATTGAATAGAGCCACTATTTGAGAACCTTGTAATGTCTCACAAGACATAAGAATACAGAGTACCCAATAAAGAACGCTGTGTGCTTTGTGTCAAAGTTTTGGGGGGGGGGGGGGGGGGGGGGGGGGGTGGGGGGGGGGGTGGGGTGGGGGGGAGTCTGCAGCATGACATTTAAGATCTAATTTTTTATTTATTCCTGAAGGTGTTTAATTTGAGACTTACATGCTAATATAAAAACTTAAATCTCACCCTCAAACAAATCCTAGACTATCCATCTCTCCATCATTAGCATACCGATTACACAGCAGAGCTACAGAGAGATCCAATCATGAGCTGGCGTTTAAACTCAGTTGAGGTTTAGTTGGGAGGGACATTCTCTGTTTCTTTTGGATGGTGATTAAAAACGGTAACTGAACTGCTTGGAATGGACTTCAAAGAGGAGGTTCCTACTGTGAATTTGTGTGAGTGCTTTGTCCTCTTTGCTTTTATTCTGCAGTTTGTGTGTATGAAATGAGATACAAAGGCATGTTTGAAATTTGCCCTGGTTTGTTAACCTGCTCAGGTTAACCTATGTCCCTTGACACCTTTAAAGAGACACATTACCTTAAATCCCCCTCAACATACTAAATATATCTTCTACATTCAAAGCAATGTTTTTAAAGGGGTCATATGATGGGATTTCAAGTTTTCCTTTCTCTTTGGAGTGTTACAAGCTCTTGGTGCATAAAGAAGATCTGTAAAGTTGCAAAGACTAAAGTCTCAAATCCAAATTCAAGAGTCAACCACGCCTACCTAAAATGGCTCGTTCTAACACGCCCCCACATGTCTACGTCACTATGTGGAAATATTAGCATAATGCCGCCCAAATGTTCACGCAAAGAAAGAAGGCGTGGTTTCAGGAACAGCAGTCCTGTTGATGCAGCCATGTCAGGGAGACTGTGTGTTTCAGTGCGAAAGCAAAGCACTTTATTTGGCCTTCCGGAAGTAGATGCAATTTGGAATCATTGGTTAAGATTTATTTACATCAGAACAGCACAACCCAGATTTTCGAATTTGTGCAAAGCATTTTATGGTCGACAGTTTTTTGAACCTAGAAGAGTCCAAGGCTGGCTGTGCACAAAAAAAAAAAAGGGTCACTTCCGACTTTGCTATGACAATCTGGCGCTTCTGAATCAGCTACTTTTTTTTTGTTATTAGTTTAAGTATTTGCTATTGACTGTTCAAATGCGGAGTTTTGCTCAGCGCAGAGTAAATCGTGTGTGTGTGTGTGTGTGAGGGGAACATGGTCACATCACAGGAGAGTGAACTGTCTGTCATAAATCATAGCACGTCAGCTGTCTTAACTGCGGCTTGAGTCCTGCATCATCACTGTGTCTGTCACGCAACCCTGTTCCCCTTTCAGGCTTGAACTGAAGGTAAAACTAATGACATTATTTACTTTACATTTATTTTGAAAGATGAAGATCACGATTATGGTAAGGGGCGTTACATTTCAGACACGTGCTTGTGGTGTTCGGCCAATCACCATGCACTGGGTCAGCTGGCCAATCAGTGCAGACTGCGCTTGTCAAAGGAGGGGCTTTGTTGAAAACAACGCATTTCAGAGAGGCGGGGCATAGAGGACCTACAATACAGGTGCATCTCAATAAATTAGAATGTCGTGAAAAGTTCATTTATTTCAGTAATTCTCAAATTGTGAAACTCATGTATTAACTAAATTCAAAGCACACAGACTGAAGTAGTTAAAGTCTTTGGTTCTGTTTATTGTGATGATTTTGGCTCACATTTAACCAAAACCCCACCATTCCTATCTCAACAAATTAGAATATGGTGACATGCCAACAGCTAATCAACTCAAAGCACATGCAAAGGTTTCCTGAGCCTTCAAAATTGTCTCTGTTTGGTTCACTAGGCTACACAATCATGGGGAAGACTGTTGGTCTGACAGTTGTCCAGAAGACAATCAATGACACCTTTCACAAGGAGGGTAAGCCACAAACTTTCATTGCCAAAGAAGCTGGCTGTTCACAGATGCTGTATCCAAGCATTTTAACAGAAAGTTGAGTGGAAGGAAAAGTGTGGAAGAAAAATATGCACAACCAATCGAGAAAACCACAGCCTTATGAGGATGGTCAAGCTAAATCGATTCAAGATTTTGAGTGAACTTCATAAGGAATGGACTGAGGCTTGGGTCAAGGCATCAAGAGTCACCACACACAGACGTGTCAAGGAATTTGGCTACAGTTGTCGTATTCCTTTTGTTAAGTCACTCCTGAACCACAGAAAACGTCAGATGCATCTTACCTGGGCTAAGGAGAAGAGCTGTACTGTTGCCCAGTGGTCAAAAGTCCTCTTTTCATATGAGAGCAAGTTTTGTATTTCATTTGAAAACCAAGGTTCTAGAGTCTGGAGGAAGGGTGGAGAAGCTCATAGCCCATTTGCTTGAAGTCCCGTGTTACGTTTCCACAGTCTGTGATGATTTGGGGTGCAATGTCATCTGCTGGTGTTGGTCCATTGTGTTTTTTCGAAAACCAACGTCACTGCACCCGTTTACCAAGAAATTTTGGAGCACTTCACGCTTCCTTCTGCGCACCAGCTTTTCGAAGGTGTTGATTTCATTTTCCAGCAGGATTTGGCACCTGCCCATACTGCCAAAAGCACCAAAAGTTGGTTAAATGACTATGGTGTTGGTGTGCTTGACTGGCCAGCAAACTCACCAGACCTGAACCCCATAGAGAATCTATGGGGTATTGTCAAGAGGAAAATGAGAAACAAGAGACCAAAAAATGCAGATGAGCTGAAGGCCACTGTCAAAGAAACCTGGGCTTCTATACCACCTCAGCAGTGCCACAAGCTGATCACCTCCATGCCACGCCGAATTGAGGCAGTAATTAAAGCAAAAGGAGCCCCTACCAAGTATTGAGTACATGTACAGTAAATGACCATACTTTCAAGAAGGCCAACAATTCACAAAAAAATGTTTTTTTTTAATATTGGTCTTATGAAGTATTCTAATTTGCTGAGATAGTGAATTGGTGGGTTTTTGTTAAATGTGAGCCAAAATCATCACAATTAAAAGAACCAAAGACTTAAACTACTTCAGTCTGTGTGCATTGAATTTATTTAATAAACGAGTTTCACAATTTGAGTTAAATTACTGAAATAAATGAACTTTTACACGACATTCTAATTTATTGAGATGCACCTGTAATGTACAGTATTTGAAAAATAATGTGTTTTTTGAACATTAAAGCATGTCAACATATTCTGTTACACCAAATACACAAAATAATGATCTTTAAAATAGCATCATATGACCCCTTTAAATTAAAATCTTAAACAGAAAATTTTAAAAGTAAATTCAATCAAATTATTATTACACAGAAGTTCGCTCTGATATAGTATATGGCTGAGTAGACAAACAATGAAGGTATAAATTCTTGCAAGCTTAGGGACAGCATATTCATCAGATTTTAAGCAATCAAGCTGACGTTTGGTGATTGATGTTGACAACACGCACAGTTCCAAGTGAAGCCTTCGGGGACCTGTGGACATTTCGCTGTCCTGAAGGGCTCTTTTCATCAAAAAGGCCAAACTATTGAAAGACATCAGGCGTTCTCCTCACTGACAATCTTGTTTCTATAAAGGAAGAGAAAACTCAGGTCTCTGGAGAGATACAAAAGCTTCTTCGCAAGCCTGTGTGAGGAAACAGAATTCCTCAGGGCAGTTGTCACTCCAGGTGCTTTCTGTCATTCTGTGTGGTGCCACTGGACTGTTTTCCCATACTACCTACCGAGAAGAATGAGGAGTATAAGGTACTTCCTCACCTCCAATCTAGAAAGACATTATGGACCTTTGAATTTTACTGGTGCAGTTATACGTCTTACTGACTCCACGAAATTGATTTTTTTAAATATATATATACATTTGACTCAAGTTTGAATCTGACATAGATGAATGACTGAATTAGTTTTGTGGAGTTTTTGCTACTGCTATATCTAACATAATCTGACCCAAGATGTTTTGCACTCAGTGGCTCCCTGCTGTCTGGAAATAGGCTTTCTTTCTCAGGGAGCGCCTTCACATGGTATTTTTGGACAGCACAGAACATATTTATTTTCCAACTGGAACTGAACAGGGCATTGTACGCCATAAGTTTCTAGAGCACCGTGTAAGTCCCAGAGCTGAGGAGAAGGACGCCAGCTCTCTCTCAATAGTGTCCATTTACACCCCTCACTTGCCTCATTAAATCTGTTGTCACTGTTTTGTGCATCATACACAGATTTACTGTTATGAAAATGACTCATTTAAATATTATAGACAACAATATGTACATCCTTTAGAAGATGCAAAGCATATGATTAGCTTGTTTAATTGCATCCAACAAGCCTTAACAGAATTCTAATAATTGTATATGTAAATATTTTATTATTTGTAAATTTACTGAATGATTTGCAGAAAAAAATTGAATTTAAATGCAATCCAAAAAATTTTTATTAAATATTAATTATGAGAAAATGAAAAAGTAATCATATAAATTTACAATTCATAATTTTAAAAAGATTCATAGATTTTTTTAATAAGAGATTTCCCCATCATAATGCAAACAGAATTCCTGAAATTCTGAACTGGATCGCCGTTATCCACTACCCACCATCCACCATACCTTTTAAAGGATAGATTTCACGAATTGAAATGGTCTTTGCATGAATTCACCCCACTCCACACGTCCCATAAGGAATTTAGAGCAGACGCAGTTCCTATGCAAGCATGTGTGTTTGCTTAAGTGTGTGAACGTTTGAGGGGAGACGTAGAACAGTATTTCCTTATCCACAGGAACAGACCTGACATTATTCTTCTAGTTCAACAGCTAATTAAAGCCTCTATCCACAGCTGAGATCATCACTATAGTGTGTTTCACATACCTATACATTTCAACCCATCTTATTAAATCACATTTATGGAATATTACTTATTTTATGAAAGGAAATAAAAACTGGAAAACTTGTAAGTTTACCACTTCATGTACGGTGCACTCACGATTCTGCATAAAGTCTGCATCAGGAAAGAAAGAAACATTTAAAAAATGCAAACACCTTTTACGGTTAAAAAAACAGTGCTGGCTTTAGTTCACCGTTGCTGCAAATACAGCATTTGTTTTGATTATGACTTGAGGACATTCCGTGAATTTTAATGTGTCTGTTCCTTCAAATAAAAATTAGCTCTAAATGAAAACCGATGAGACAGACTGATAACAAGATGTGTGGTTGGTATATACATATCCATCACTTCTTTGTAGTTACATGATAAACCATTTTCCCTGATATAGGTAATGTTTCACAGCATTGACTTAATTTGGCTTTTTTCGCCTGTGAGTAACAGAAAAAGACCATGTAAAAATGAAAACGATGGTCTGATGTACAATAATTATGAATATAAATTCCAATATAATTGCTTTGGTTTTAGAAGTTACAAAAATGGTTCACCATGAAATCACTTCTTTAATTCAACTGATTATATGCACCGTTATCTAGAAAGTCTTGGCGAGTCATTACTGGAAAATAAACACTACAAGCAATTAATTGAAAAGCACAAAGTGGGTGATGCATATATAAAGATACACGAAGCCAATGAATATCATATTAAAGGAATAATTCTCCCAAAAATAAAAATTTGCTGAAATTTTACTACATGTCAGGCCATACAAGGGTTTCCAGGCTAGATAACTTTTTTTTACAGATTTTAGCGAAAATTTTAGCAGTACATCATTTGTTCACCATTGTATTGACATCATTGCAGTGAAAGTGAATGGGTGCCATCAGAATGAAAGTCCAAACACCTGATAAAACACACATCAAAACAATCTAAAGGTAATCCACACAACTCTGATCTACCAACTAATGTCTTGTGATTATTGGAACAAAGCTGCATGTTTGTAAGGAACAAATCCATCATTAAGCATTTTAACTTTAAACCGTCACTTCTGGCCAAAATAGGAGAACATAATCCATAATAATGCTTCTTCCAGTGAATCCCATGTTGTCCTGTCATATTAAAATCCACTGACAGATTTGTTCCGAATCTAAACCGTGCTTGATCTGTGCATATTGTTCTCCTGATTTAGATGGATTTGTTTGAAGTTAAAAATGCTTTATTATAATTTTTTTTTTTTTTTTCACAAACAGATTTTAATTGATTGGACTGGAGTCACTTGGATTACTTGTGGATTATTGTTTTACTCACCCTCATGTCATTCCAAACCTGTATACGTTTCATTATGTTGAACACAAAAGAAGATATTTTGAAGAATTTTGAAGAACCAAACAGTTGTTGGTCCCCATTGACTTCCATAGGGAAAGAAATACTATGGAAGTCAATGAGGACCATAAACTGTTTGATTACCAGCATTCTTCAAAATATCTTCTTTTATGTTCAACATAAGAAAGAAACTCATACAGGTTTGGAACCACATGAGGGTAACCTTTTTGGGTGAACTATCCCTTTAAAATCAAGCATAGACAATTAAGTGCTTAGTCATAGCTGCCAATCAAGATTACGACCACACATAAATGCATGCATAAACAAGGGGCAATATCAGTCATGTGATTTGGTCCAAAAGAGGAGGACAGAGCACTTTTATAATGGAATCTATTGTTCTTTAATCACTCAATCAGCAGCACATGTCTGGTTTGACTAAATAAGGAACATATGTAAGGTGTGTTCCTGAGCCCTCTCCAACAGAGATGCTTTTGTCAAAATGATTGAGGGGCTGAAGTGATGAAATCTGCAAAAAACTGTAGCACTTGAATGCACAGTCCGTCCCTCTGTATGTTGAAAGTATCAGATCTGAATTTTCTGAATGGCTGCATGTTGGTTAGAAGCTTTTCAGATGTGTGGTGAATAGGTGTATGTAAAAATGTGTGGTATACCTAAATCAGAATTGTAACAAAAAAAAATATTACATACAAAATAATAATAAAAAAAAATATTCAAAAGTAAACTATGAAATGCTGAGTGGCAAAAGAATAGGAAGCATGAACAAGGCAGAGTTGTTGGTGCATTAATGGTAACATTAATATATGCTTATATTCTTGTTTTCTGTTTACATAGACATTGTGGCATATCTGTGATCAAAATCATGTTGCGGTTTTCCCAAATTGCACTTACCCACTCAAAACAAAACTGGAAGTCTTTTAAAAGAAAAGGTCTGAGTAAACATTTGCACAGATTTCTGTTTGAGCAAGAAGGTGTGCTCTGCATCCTGAGGCTGCTCAATAAGGAGCCTTGTTATACGCAGGTTGTTGACCTTGCTGTTTATAAAATGTGCTTTTCATAAGTGACATAGAAGCTCACTGTGACCCCCACCTAGCCAAACTTTGACAAACTATGTGGGCTGTGATCAGGCTACAAACAGACTGGCAAAAATGTACTTACAAGCCAGTGCTCAGTCCTCAGAGGAGCCTCTGAGAAAAAAGATAGTGCTGACATCAGTTACAAGATCTTTGCTCAGGAATGGCATCCATGGTGCATCTGTACCTACCTATGTGTGCATCGTCTCAGAATCAGAAAAGACAGAGTGTTTAAATAAACGTGTCTCTAAAAACAACCATATGCGTGATAATGGTAAATCGTGTAAAGCGTTCTATAAAATCTAAAAAATCCCTGCCATTTTAGTGGTTTTATATGGCCACTAACTTTTCTCAGCAAGCTATTAATAATTTAAAATTAACAAATTGCCATTATACATAATTAGAAAGCCAGAACAGACACTTTGACATGGTGAATCACCAAATTCTCAGGTCCACCTTTTCTGAACTGTTTGTCACAGGAACTGCACATCTCTGACTTGAGTCCTACCTCACTGGCAGGAGTGACTACATTTCATGCCTGGGTGTTTCTTCAGCTATGGGCACTTTTGACCCTGTGTACTTAAAGCAAATACAGACACTTTTCACACTCTCACAAACAATGTCCAACATAGTGGACATACATGCATCACAGGAGAATTCTGTCATTTGATTTTTTTCCAGAAAGTTATGAACATTTCTACCACAGTGTAGCACATAGGCCTATGTACTGCATTTAAAAGCATTCTTTTTTAGTAATAATCTATTATAATCTCACACAAATGTTTTGTGCTGTTTCAGTTTGCTTGAAACTGCCTTGATGTCCCTTATATTATGCATTATGCAGTGTAAATTTTTGTAAGTGAGTGGGTCTTGAGTTCAAAATAACAAATAAACATTTCTGAATATTTAACTTTTTTTGCCTGCTCCGCCATGGCGTCCCGAACTACCAGATCCGCCATGGATCCCGGAATGCCCACCCCCCCTCCCCGTTGGATGTTGTACGGCACGGGACGTGCCTTCCGGGAGGGGGGAGTTATGTCAGACTTTGTCTTTTTATATTTCTGCCAACTTTCACTTTTACTCCACTACATTTCCTAATTGAAATGTATACTTTTACTCCGATACATTTCCCTGAAGCATATACGTTACTTCGCCTACTACAAAATAAAGTCAAAAGAACACGGACTGCAAGAAAGCAGGTTTGCCGAATCAGTGGTCTGGGCTCTGCAAGTAGACTCCTAAAAACACTTTGCTCATGCAAACAAGTGTGCCATTTCCCACTCAAGTCAAGGCTGGGGTGTGCTGTGCGATATACAGTATATGGTCTGAGATAATATGGTAAGTGTTGGTTTAATTATGTGCAATCTGACATTATCGAGTAAGAGCATATAACTAGACGAGTGCACGCACGTGATTTATTAGTCTATTAAAATTCAAGTCATTCTAAATTGTAGATGGCAAAAATGCTTATGTATGCTTTTTATATTTATATAATTTCATATAGTTAACTTAAAATATATAGCCCACAAAGAGTGCTGTTTTTTCTCCAGATATCAGCATGATAAATGTAATATTGATTTTATACAAGTTTAATACAGTTAGCATTAAGTGACTTTCATTTTAGACACAATATTGCCTGTTTTTGCTCAATTTTGCCAACGAAAATAGTTCCAAACAAAGATCACAGCACTGTTTTGCGTCTCTGAGCAATGGACGGTGTTTACTTATTGAATGAATCAGCCGTTTGAACGAATAGGTTGAATCAATGATTTTCAGTGGTCACTCATTAACATGGTCAAATGCTTTGTTCCTGAATGAATCGGCCGTTTGAATGAATCGGTTGAATCTCAATGATATTAACAGTCGTTTGCTGCCACCTACTGGCGGTTTTAATTTTACATTTCGACTATTTTTTTTCATGTTTTAAATCATTTCAAATGATCAGTATTCAACGTTGTATGTTTAAATTAAGCATTATTTATGCATCTGTAACTGCAGTTTAAATGGATTCATGTCCCCTCTGAGATAAATTAACTGTTGACATACATCTCAAAGGGGTCATATGTTGTTGCTAAAAAGAACATTATTTGGTTGTATTTGGTGTAATGAAATGTGTTTTTGCGGTTTAAAGTAAAAAAACACACTTATTTCCACCTTACTGTACATTATTGTTTCTCCTGTATGCCCCGCCTTTTTGAAATGCGTCGATTTTTACAATGCTCATCTGTCTGAAAAGTGAGGTGTGCTGTGATGGGCCAGCTATCCAGTGCGTTGTGATTAACCAAATACCTCAAGCGTGTGACGGAAATGTAACGCCCCTCACCATACTGTTGATGCCGTGTCCGGTCGGAGCGACGAGACAAAAACATGAAAGCCCATTACAAACGAGGCATTCGTTGCAACCAGTGAGGACATAAATATGGATTATAATGACTTAATTTTACGCGTGCCGTTGCATCGCGCATGTGTAAACTATACACTGTCGGCATTTGTGACGGGAGAAATGAAAAAACAAAAAAAAATGCTTCACTCCCACTGCCCAAAACTCGCATTTTGATATCGATCAGTGGCAAAACCTTTAAGTGAAAACTGTACTACAGCACTGTGGATGAAGAACTGCCCGGCATTGCAAGTCTACTCTAACCAGGATCGTCAACAGTCGCTACCATAAAATGTGCTGCCCAAATCTAGATTTGGGTTTTAAAACGGTTCTGGAACCGTGTTGAATACAATTTAATCACTGATTTGTAGTCGTGTCCTTTTTTGGAAGACCAAACAAAATAGTTTCACTTTCACAACAAAACACAAAACACTGCGGCCCCTAGGTGAGTGCGAACAGCGCGGGCTTAGCGTGTACTGAGGCCGGGTTATGCAGTGAGCAAAGGCAAGGCCTGGTGGTCGAGAACGGCGCACCCAGTCGGATTTGACGAAGGAGCGGCAAACCCACATGTGGATGAACCGGCGGCTAGTCCACGGTGAATGGTGGAAAGCGTATCCACGATCCAAGCACTAAGTTGAAGTATCCATCAGCGACCAGAACAGATCAGCTTCCAGGCATGACGAAGCGGAATAGTCCTCTTGTGGAAGACCAAACAAAGTAGTTGCGCTTTCACAACGAAGCACACAGCATCTCCACAACATGGCGGCCCCCCCCCACGTCGTGACGTCGAACCATCGAGCTACACAGGTGACGAATAATCAAGTTACGCCTTTTTCTGGGTGAACATTTGGGCAGCGTTTATGCAAATATCAACACATTCGTGCGGTAGATAGTGGCGTGGTTAACTCTTAACTTTTATAAAGAATATCTCTTTGGATAAAGTTGCAGAGACTTTAGTCTTTGCAACTTTACAAAACTTCTTTATGCACCAAGAGCTTGTAACACTCCAACGAGAAAGGAAAAATTGAAATCGCATAATATGGAAACGTTAATTCCAGTTCAGATGCAGATTCCCGAAATGTTTTCTTATGTTGGAATGAAAGACACCAAGTACCGGATGAAGTGCTTCTTATTCTTACCCAAACAAAAAAAATGGAAGAAAGAGTTAGAACTGAACACAATCTTGCTACTCAAGCTGCGTCTGAAACATTTGCCCTATATATACACTCGTCAACATTTGAAGTGGATCAAAACCTTCAACAAAGTTGTCCTAAAACCCCCAAAAATAATTTGAGTAACTTTTTTGATCCACTTCACAATATTGAATACGTTTACATATATAATATATTAGATATATATATATTATCATATATCTTCAGGGGGTACGGAAAGTATTCCAGACCCCCTTAAAGTTTCACTCTTTGTTATATTGCCAGCCATTGCTAAAATAATTTAAAGTTATTTTTTTCCTCATTAATGTCTACACAGCACCCCATATGACAGAAAAAAACCCAGATTGTTGGCCATTTTGGCAAGATTTTCGTTAAAAAAAAAAGAAAACTGAAATATCACATGGTCCTAAGTATTTCAGACCCTTTGCTGTGACACTCATATATTTAACTCAGGTGCTGTCATTTCTTCTGATCATCCTTGAGATGGTTCGACACCTTCATTTGAGTCCAGCTGTGTATGATTATACTGATTGGACTTGATTAGGAAAGCCACACACACCTGTCTATATAAGACCTTACAGATCACAGTGCATGTCAGAGCAAATGAAGAATCCTGAGGTCAGAGGGAACTGCCTCTGAAGAGTCTCAGCGACAGAATTGTGGGCAAGGACAGATCAGGGCCCAAGGTACAAAATAATTTCGGCTGCAATTAAGGTCCCAAGAGCACAGTGGGCCGCCATACATCTTAAATGGGACGCGTTTGGGCCGACTAGAACCCTTTCCTAATGAGCTGGCAGCGCCTGGCCAAGCGTTGAGCAGTATGGTTTGGAGAGAGCACAGGTTAAAGAGCGCTGTGAGTGTGTGCACGAAGTATGGGCTGCGTTAAGCAACGAGCACAGGACCCCTAAAGAAGATCCACAGCTGAGGGTGAAGCTTCCATGTTAGGGACTCGCGCTCAGTTACAGTCGGGGAGATGGCGGCGAGAAGTGTAAGGACAGTCCAACCATCACTGCAAGCCTCCACCAGTCGGGGGGGCTTTATGGCAGAGTGGCCCGCCGGCAGCCTCTCCTCAGTGCAAGACACATGAAAAACCGCATGGAGTTTGCTAAAAAACACCTGAAGGACTCCAGGATGGTGAGAAATAAGATTCTCTGGTCTGATGGGACCAAGATAGAACTTTTTGGCCTTAATTCTAAGCGGTCTGTGTGGAGAAAACCAGGCACTGCTCATCACCTGTCCAATACAGTCCAACAGTGAAGCATGGTGGTGGCAGCATCATGCTGTGGGGGTGTTTTTCAGCTGCAGGGACAGGAGATCGTGCAATCGAGGGATAAGATGGAATGCGGGCCAAGCCAGGGATATCCTGGCGAAAAAACCTCTCCAGGCCGTGCTCAGGACCTCAGACTGGGCCGAATGTTTACCTTCCAACAAGACAATGACCTTAAGCAGACAGCTAAAATAATGAAGGAGTGGCTTCACAACAACTCTGTGACTGTTCTTGATTGGCCCAGCCAGAGCCCTGACTTAAAATCTCTGGAGAGTCCTAAAAATGGCTGTCCACCAACGTTACCATCCAACCTGACAGAACTGGAGAGGATCGAATGGCAGAGGATCCCCAAATCCAGGTGAAAAACTTGTTGCATCTTTCTCAAAAAGACTCGTGGCTGTATTAGATCAAAAAGGTGCTTCTACTAATTACTGAGCAAAGGGTCTGAATACTTAGGACCATATATGTGGTATTTCAGTTTTTCTTTTTTAGTAAATCTGTAAAAATGTCAACAATTCTATGTTTTTCTGTCAAAATGGGGTGCTCTGTGTACATTAATGAGGAAAAAAATTACCTTAAATGATTTTAGCAAATGGCGCAATATAACAAAGAGTGAAAATTAAGGGGGTCTGAATACTTTCAGTACCCACTGTATATATATATGCTCTTTTTCCATTTTGCATTTGTACTTTTACTTTCAATACTTAGTAGTTTTGACCGGGTCATATGATGCTATTTAAATTTTTCCTTTCTCTTTGGAGTGTTACAAGCTCTTGTTGCATAAAGAAGATCTGTAAAGTTGCATAGATTAAAGTCTTAAATCCAAAGAGATGTTCTTTATAAAAGTTGAGACTTGTCCACGCCTACCTAAAACGTCTCGTTTTAACACACCCCCACATATCTACGTCACGATGTGGATGATGTTCACCCGTTTGGGTAACGCCACCCAGTAGCTGGCGTTACCCAAACGGGTGAACTTATCAGTGTTTGTACTTTATCATGATTGGTCAGTTGGGTAAGTTTCATGAGCCAGTTAGTGCCTGTGTTGTGCATATAAAAGGGGGAAGTGTTTGGTTGCTTGGGATGCATCATCCTTGGTACCGCCCCTTTGTGACATGTGGCGCTTTGAATGAGTGCTAGCAGTTGGGTTATCCTCCTGTCTGTCATGTGCTGGCTTTTTGCCAGTTTTCAGATATGGGCCTGCAAGCAGCTGTAATCCTGCGTGGTGAGCGACCATATGTATTGCAGCATTGTACTGTTTTCTTGCAGGTTTGATTGCACGTCCAGGGATTTCCAATGATCTTAATTGAAGCCTAACGAACCTCAAGTAACTGACTGCACTTCTTCTCTGCTCTACTCTGTTTTGTTCTGTTATAGTTCTGTCTGGAATTCATCTGGGTCCATCTGTTATATTTTGTTTTGTATTGTTTGGTGCGTGGATTTAGGTGGGAGGGGTTGGCCATGGTACCTTGTACTGCGTGTCCACATGGAGTGCTGTGTGTAATTGATTTTTCACGAGTGTGCGTCTTGGATATTGAGTGTGGGGTAGAAATCTGTGGGTCTTTGCTGGCCACCTCCCTCTTATTTTGTTATGTTATTGTATTGTACTTGTTTTGTAAGTTACTAAAGACGTGTGATGTATTGAGACCTTGTGAAGTTTTGTATGTGTTTTTATTAATTGTATGTAATAAAGGGATTTGTTTCTGTCTATCATTATGCTCACCCTGCCTTTGGCAATGAACCTGTGTCCCTTTGCTTAGGGCTGTTATGTCCTGGTGTATTCCGGGATGGCGTAGTCGACTATAGGATTTCTCTTATTCTCTTATTTTTCTCGCTTTGTTGGATGGTTGTTCCTACGCCGCCTGAGTTAGAGACGCTGTGTTGCTTTCGTTGTGAGAGCGAAAACTCCTTGGTTTGGTTCAAAAGAGCACGATATACGCTCATCATGCCCTGGAGTGATCCGTGTGGTAGCTGAGGAATACATCAACTCGCCACGGTGGATCGGGCCTTTCACTGGACGGAAGTGGGGCCAGCCCGGGGTCGGTACATGGGTTGCCACAAGCCCACCGGTGCTCTGCTTGATCCGCCGCCGCGCCGTTCTCAAAGCCTCAACGGCTCCTCCTAACTATAGGCCGAACCAATGTGTTTCGATGTGAAAGTGAAACTACTTTGTTTGGCCTTCACAAAAGCGGACACGACTAGAAATCAGTGGTTAAGTTTATTTACAACACTGTTCCAGAACAAAATATTCAGATGTGTGCTGCACATTCTATGGAGGACTGTTTCCTGATCCTGGAAGAGTAGACCACAATGCCAGCTGTTCTGACTCACAGAATGTAAGTAAGTTTTTTATATTTATATTAAAGAATTTGCACCTGAGATTTAAAGCGAGTTTTTTGGGCAGTGTTGAGTAGAGCTTGTTGTTTGTCATTTCTCCGAACACAAATGCAGACATGGTTTTATGTTACGCTCTGGCCTGACAGGGCATCATCACAGTATGTTAAGGGGCCTAACATTTCCGTCACATGCTTGAGGTATTCGCCCAATCACAACGCACTGTGGATAGCTGGCCTATCACAGCACACCTTGCTTTTCAGACGGATGAGCTTTGAAAAATCGACGCGTTTCAGAAACGCCTTTCTATAGACCCAATTTAGAAGTAGACGTCACAGTTACGTCACTTGCAGCTGCACGCGCATAGTGGTTGCAGAAAAACACTGGGAACAAGTGGGGGTAAATGGGTAAAATCCATGGAATAAAAGAAATATATATTTTTGTACCTTTTGATGTCAAGATCGGAATGCAAAACATTTTTATAGAATACTGTCGTATACTGTCTGCTAACAACGCAGACGTTTTAAATGGGAAATTCTAGGATGAAAAATGCTATGATAACCGTTACCTACTTTTAAAAGCATAAATTACGATTCAAAAGACAATAGGTCTACATATATCACATATGGGTATCGGGGACGTCTTGCGTAGCCCTACAGTACAGCCTGAAATATTATTTCAACCTTACTATTAACATTTTACCTACAGTTATTACTTATATCACAATTCTGACTTATTTTCTCGCAAATGCAAGTTTATATCTCCTGATTCTGACTTTATAATTCGACTTAACTCAAAAATAGTGAGTTTGTCAAATATGAGGGAAAAAAGCCAGAAGAGCCGAAGGGAAAAGAGAGAATGACGAGTTGTTTTTCCTTATTAGAATTGTGAGATATAATCTCGGAATTGCCAGAATAAAGTCATAATTTTGAAATATAAAATCTAATTTACCTTTTTTTATTCTTGTATTCCATAGCTCCATAGACTGCCGCTTCAAACCGTCATTTTCTGTCTCCAGATAGGCTCCGCCCACAAAAACCGTCATCCGTTTCGGATCTGTACGACATCGCACACCTAACGTCAGTTTCGATGAATAATAGTGCTTATCGCTGGGTGACAAGCTCTTGTAATATGCGGAGAACATTTTGAAAATGACATCTAATCAATATAATTTCTAATCTTATTAAACCTAACTATTTTGTACCGTATCCGTGAAATTCTCAAGCCGTAAAGGCTATCTCTCCCGGGTTTTCTGCAACCATGATGCGCGCGCATCCTGAATGTTTACAAACCGATAATTGGTCTATAGAGGCATAGAGGAGAAACAATAATGTACAGTATGTGGAAAATAATGTGTTATTTTTACCTTAAACCGCATAAACACATTTCATTACACCAAATACACAAAATAATGTTCTTTTTAGCAACATCATATGACCCCTTTAAAATAAAATAAAATACTTTTCATACTTGGCCTAAGTAGGTAACAATAAATATCACATACTTTAAGCCTTTTACTCAATATTGTGAACGACTTCAACTTTTACCAAACTCATTTTTGCCGGTAAGATATCTGTACTTTTACTTGAGTATGGCTTTCAGGTACTTTATTCACCACTGCTCATGACTCATTACACTACTTTGTAAAATGTCCTAGTTTTCTATCACGTGAAATCGCTTTGCTTGTTCCTTTAAAATCAGAGGCAACTGCGCCATCTTGTGGATTCTAATATTCAGTTCAGCATAGCGGCGATTCTGCTCTGATCGAATCAGCGCCGATCTGAGAGCAGCAGAGTCATCGAGCTCACGGCTAATCTCGCGAGGGTTCGGTTGTGAGAGCTGGTCTGGGGTCAGCTTTAGCAGGGGAATTTGACCCAGTGACGCTGAACCTATGCGCTGATGTTTGGATACAGGAAGCTTGTAGTAGACAGCGAGGCCGGACCGAGGCAAGGTATGTAAATTAAACCGATTACAAATAATGTTCATCTGTAAACGAATCATTTATTATATACCAATATGTCTGCGGTCCTAGAACAATGTCAGATTAAAAAGTGTGTTTCCATAGGCGACGTCAGGAAAGTTGCGGATGTCACCGTCCGTTGTGACTGCTTAGCTGATCTCGCTTTTTAACTCCCTTTAACCATGAATTTAGTTCAAGATTTACATGTGAGATAAGTTTAACCTTTTGAAATTGATATATTTACGTTCACGCTGTGTAACATGGTATTTTGGGCTACAAAAAAAGCAACTTTCCAGTTGTTGAGCGAGAGAAGTTTCTCCCTCAGTTCAGCCCCGCCCAGCAGAACTGCGCGTGAGGAAACAGCAGTTTACAAATGAATCCATCATTAGGCCTGTAGTTGCTCATCCTATGCCTTTTCCCTTTGCACTGATATAGAGGAAATCACCCTAATATATCTCTTACCACATCCTCTGTGCATTTAAGACTTTAAAATGGCACTTGTGTGGATATCTGTGAAACCTAGAGGTCAGTTTCTGTGTGGCAGCCATCATATGAAGAGCAACATATGATTTGGGGGGTAGATTTGTTTGTTGCTGCTATATGTGTTGTATGGATGATTGTGTTATTTTCACTCATCAACATAACACTCTCTTGATGTGATTACAGATGGCTTGCAGTGACACGGAGAAGCTCAGCCTTGATGTGGAGCCCTACTGTGATGGCGAGCGCTCCGGTTGTGCGGCAGCCATGGAGAAAGAAAGGGAGTCCTATCTGAGCCCGACAGAGAACCCCTCCACCATCAGTGTCTCTGCTAGTATCCCTCCAGACCAGCAAGGCTATGACGTGGAGTTTGACCCTCCGCTAGAGAACAAGTATGAGTGCCCTATCTGTCTGATGGGTCTTCGCTCGGCAGTACAGACACCATGTGGACATCGATTCTGCAACTCCTGCATCAAGAAGTCCATCAGGTAACTTTAAGTGTCACTTTCAAAATGCACCCTGTGCTTAACCCTTCTGTGTCGAAACATACACTTCTAAGGCTAAACACAACCAAAACTTGTCTGAAAAAAATGCTGTACACTGTCTTATATTCCTTCTGTCATTTTATTTCGCGGTTACACGTTAGTAAAAGACCTTTTAGGATAATTCTAAATGCCGCCAGTTTGTTACATGTGTCTTTTGGTTTGAAATCTTTACTAATTGACTAATCAGGGCTGTCCAAACGCGGTCCGGAGGGCCGTGTCCTAGCAGAGTTTAGACCCAACTTGCTTCAACACCCTGACTGGAAGTTTCTAATGCCTAGTAAAGCTTGATCAGCTGGGTCAGGGTGTTTACTAGGGTTGGAGACTAAACTCTGCAGGACCCGAGCCGTGCCCTCCAGACCAGTTTGACACCCTGCCTAATAAATGTATAATAATTTTATATATTATTAGTAATATTCAAGATCCACACTTCGTGGACTGAGAACTTAGATTTACTTGAATTATCCATGCATAGTTTTTTTTTGAAAAAATCAAGTTCAAATCAAAATCATGCTTTTGTTTTGATTTATTTATACAATTTTTTAGACATTCATGCA
The DNA here is from genome assembly GCA_018155175.1 of Sinocyclocheilus anophthalmus. Taxonomy (NCBI): domain Eukaryota; kingdom Metazoa; phylum Chordata; class Actinopteri; order Cypriniformes; family Cyprinidae; genus Sinocyclocheilus; species Sinocyclocheilus anophthalmus. The sequence goes on from JADLZN010010953.1 coordinate 697,840, forward strand.
AAAAAATTTCTTTACAGAGATTTTGATCTAAACTAAGCTTTTAGATATGATCATATCTGGGCCATATAAATGCTCAAATATGCCCAAATTTAAGTGTAAAATAGCTAAACGTTCTTTTTTCCCTCGTCAGATATGAGCTTCCATATTGGCCATATATCTATAAGAGCCACAAAACCGATTCAAATATGACACGTCAACAAAAACACATGCAAAGTTTCTTTTTTCTTGTTTTTTTTTGTGTTATTATAGAATGATATATATAGTATATATAATAATATATGAAGAGAGAGAGAGGAGAGAGCGAATAATTTTTAAAAAAGATTTTGTCTAAAGTTTCAATAAATTGCTCCATTTGTTTAAAAAAAAATAATCAAACTGTTATTTCTTGACTTTTGACTATTACTGTTTGTCAGGCTTTACGGGGTTAAAATGTCAAATATAACTTCCTATTTCCTGGCAGGGACACAGGGCAGAAATGTCCAGTTGACAATGAGGTGCTGCTTGAGGAACAGCTCTTCCCTGATAACTTTGCTAAACGAGAGATCCTCTCACTTACTGTCCGATGTCCTAATGTAGGATGCAGTGATAAAATGGAATTGCGCCAACTGGAGGTAAATTTGAAGGTTTGGTATGGTAAAGGAGTTGGGTTAGCGGAGTGTTGCTGTTAAAACTCATTTGGTGAGCACTGCACATAAAAAATACAATAATAATTCTTCAGGCCTAGCTAACCAAAAATATCATGCATGCATATCATTTGTACTTGCGGCAGCACAAAAAGTGCAGCCTTTTTTTTTTTTTTTTTTTTTTTTTTAATTGATCAGCAAGTCGCACAAGAACTGCCATACAATCTAATGATGCCAAATGCCTTTTTTATAGAAATGTTCTTACCCTTACTTTTGTAAAGTATGAACTGAGACCAAATGCTCTTGATCTTTTGACATTTAAGAGGTCACTGTACTATAAAAAATCTTAAGTTTCAGAAAATTCAAAACTTTCTTGTATCTAAAACCCAAACAACAACTTTGTAATGTCCTCTATGCGTAATAGCGTTGATAGCACCACCTCCACAGCTTTAAATCACCACCATGCTTTCCACATCACTGCCTGTTTAGCCCCGCCCACTGATTCGTGTTTATGAGAGAGTCTATGCAGAAACCAAACAATACAGATGCTCCGAAAACAACAAGACACTGTGCAGTGCCAAGTTGTGGAAAAACAGTGTTTGCGTTGCCTTCCTTCTGATCCCAACGTTAGGAAAGAGTGAATGAATGAAGATCCAGACCGCGTCAGAACTTGGTCCTTTGTTTACTTCATTTTACTGCGGATTCGTTTACAAACAAGGCACAATTCGGCGCAGGATCTGTTTTTATTTATTGTGGTCACTATTGCTTTGTCTGTTATTACAGATTGTTTGATATGTATTGAGTTATTTATGCATTTTTGACCTAAATCACAGCATTGCCCATCTATGAGGAATGTACGCTGTCAAACATACACAACTATTAGCCAATCATAGCAGTGGGCATTTACTTCCGAGTAGTGCTGGGCGGTATACCGGTTCATACCGAATACTGGTGTTTATTTTTGTTATGATATGAATTTTTTTAATACCGCAATTTTAGGTATGTCACTTAAACAACGTTCGGAACGCGACACTGTTTGAAAGGTGTCCCTTTTCACTGTTGCACTGTGGTGAGGGAACAGCTGTATGTGTTACTAAGCGTGAAAGTTCCGAAACTGAAGCTGTAGAACTAATAGAACGTGATGACACAGAAGAACTCATCCACAATATCCACACTGACAAATATCCAGCGCCCGCTGCCATCAGCTCCTGCATCTCACACACACACGAGCACGAATTTAGCACTAGATTTAGCAACTTTCAGACCCTTTTAGCGGCTTTTTCCCATAGAATATTCATACTGACAAACATAGCAACTTTTTTTGGATAAACCTTAGCTATGGTTCAGTTGGAAGATTTTGCCAGTGCTGTCCCGCGAACGTGAGGTCTGACTTTCCCGGAGAAGTGTCACCTCTCTCGGCGTCTGTTCTGTGCAGTGAGCGGCAGAGAAGCAGCGCATTCAGTTGGCCGCACCGCAGCCGACTCGTCAATAAATGAGTACAAAACAGCGTTTCCAAGCACCTGTCGCTTACTGATTGTTTGGAATTATAAATATGAGCGTAGTTTGTCTGTTAATATCACATGCACTTTTTTGTTTGTTGTTTTTTTTAGTTTGTTTGTGCGCTGCATGAGACAAACAAGTAATAACCACAACAACGCACCTAGCCGCTCTTTAGTGTGTAGATGCATGTTGATTTTATCAGACGATGACTCGATTATAAATGAGAGTGGCTCCTGGTTAACATGTATTAAAAGGGGTCGTGTTTAGTCACTATTTAGTGTGGTATTTTTTGACAATATTCAATATTCACTCATCATGACAGTAAAATAGGGCATTCTAAATCAATATACTGTAGTATTTCCTCTCTCAATCAGTAGAAAATATGAATAACACCTGGTCATGCATGAAAAAAAAATACCGTCATGTAACGTGAAACCGGTATAATTTAGAAAAATACCGTGATATAAATTTTTGGTCATACTGCCCAGCACTACTTCCGAGTATACAATCCGCCACGCCTATTCAAACAGAGCTTTCTGATGAGGAGGGTTACAAACAGGACAGAAAATATCTTATTACTTTTTTTTTTTTTATGAATATCTTAACATTAAAAGTGGACCTCAGAGAACAGTATAAAATAAAAAACAGAGGCAGTTCATGACCCTTTTAAGAATATTTTTAGGTTCTTAAATATGGTTAAAAAAAATAGAACTTATGGGACCCAAGGTATTTCAACTTAAAATCTTGTTAATTAAAACGGTCCATGGATATGTTACGCATCAGCTCCTCAGAGAGCAAGACCTTTCATAAATGGCATTTCAAACCCATTAGTGTGGAGTCACGAACAGGCTTGCTAAATCACAGTTGTCATGATGGCAACTTGTTTAATCGTGTTATGTTCTCTCTTCCTCAGAAACACTTGTCTCAGTGTAAGTTTGCCACAGTGCAGTGCCCTCAGTGTCTGGAATCTGTTCGTAAGAGCCATCTGGATAAACACAAGAGCGAGCAGTGTTTACAGCGGCTTATGACCTGCCCTGCCTGTGCAGGGAGCTTTGTGTATGCTAGCAAACAGGTGAAAACCGTTGTTTCCTGTTCACATACAGGATATGTTTAGATTTGGTTAAAGTGGGTTTTGAAAGATTCTATTATAGTATTTCATAATATTTAATTATCGTTTATTTTTATATTTTCAGTTCATTTACTTTCATCATTTTTTTTCACTTGTTTTGCTTTATTTTTATTTTTGTATTGGTTTTATTATAGTGACTTTTTTAGTTAGTTTTCTTTATTTTATTTCAGCCTTATTTTAGTCAACAAAGAACATTTGAATAGTTTTAGCTAGCAATAACACTGTCCAACATTAGTGTCTGAAACATTTGTTTTCTTTTGTGTAGATTCATGAACAGATTTGTCCTTTCGCCAATACAGTGTGTGAATATTGCGAAATGGAGCTTATACGGGATCAGGTGTGTCAGATGATTTGTCACTAATATGCACATTACCTGAGGCACAACAGTAATTTATTCTGTTTGATACTTCAAATTATTCATTGTGAAACTATGAAGCTGAATGAATCTGTTCTTACTGGTTTCAGTTGGCATTGCACTGTGACACAGACTGTCTGAAAGCTCCTGTGGCCTGTACTTTCAGCACTTTTGGTTGTCATGTAAAGGTGGGCCATGAGATTCCTGTTATAATAACACGCCAAAAACATATGCTTTCCTTTTTATCATTCTGAATAAAGTGCATTCTGGGGACAGTAAGACTTATTTTGTAAGGAATGAATACTTGTGTTCAGCAAGGATGCGTTAAATTAATCAAAAGTGACAGTAAAGACTTTTTATTTTATTTTATTTTTTTAAGAATTTCAAATAAATGCTGTTCTTTTGAGATTTCTGTTCATCAAAGAAATAAAAAAAAATTGTATCATAGTTGCCACAAAATATTAAAGCAGTGCAATTGTTTTCAACACTGATAAGCTAGAAAAGAGTTATTTTAAATTGTAATAGTATTTTTGATCACATAAATGCAGCCTTGTAGAATATAAGAGACTTGTTTAAAAATATTTTAAAACCTCTTACTGAATCTCTGAATGGTAGTAGATAACACAATGTCTAACTTTTTTATTTCTTTGTAATATTACAGATTCCCAGAATGACGCACACAGGCAGGATTACACAATCACCAGCGTTGCATGGCTGAGTTTCCTGCGTGCAGACCTCATAGCGGCTCCTGCCTCATTTTGCATCACGACTCTTCTCAGATGAAAGTGGGGCCTCTGCCCCAAAAGAGAAATTAGCCCCAGATTCTATGCCAGTGTAGACCGGAGAAGATGTTGTCGGTCAAGCTGATGAACCTTCTGTCACGTTCTTGGAGCTTGAGTCCAGCTGGTTTCGGCGTCAAGGATCAATCAGAAAATGCCCGCGAGGCTAGGTCCCCTTTGTGCCCACATCCCCCGCCTAGGCCCAATGGCAGAATTGGCAGAGGTTAGACCCTTACAATCAGAAAAAAAAAAAAAAAAATTTAAGTTCCAAGAATAGAAGGAAACCCTGGGGGGGAACAAAATTGAGATGTAGAAACCAGGGAGCACACAACCCGGAGAGAAAAGCGAAGTCATCGAAAAAAGAGAGAGAGAGTGAATGGGGGGGGGGGGGGTCTAGGGGGGGGACAAAAGTAAAAAGACGTGACACTGACTAACTATTAAAAAAAATAACAGTCACGAGAGCTACAACAAAAAAAAAAAATTTCAACGCACAAACCCAAAGGAGCAAGCTGTTCGGACTAACAAAGGGGTGGTCGTCCATTAAATCTAGTCACCCATGGGGGGGGGGGGGGGGTGGGGTGTGCGAGTGAGTCGAAAAAATCCCCACCCCCCTATAAGAACATTGAAAACTTCATTCTCGTTTGTACCCAGTATCAAGGCGTCTACGTATGGCGCTTGGAGAACTTCTCACTTCACCTGCGCAACCAAGAAGCCGGTCAGCCCATAGTCCTCCACAGCCCACCTTTCTACACGGGCCGGCCGGGGTACAAACTCTGCCTACGACTGCATCTGCAAACTCCCAGCGCCCCACGCTGTTCCAACTACATCTCACTTTTCGTGCACACTATGCAGGGTGAGTTTGACAGCCAGCTCTCCTGGCCCTTGCAGGGCATGATCCAACTGGCAGTGTTGGACCAGGTCGAGGGGCAGCATCACGTGGAAGTGATGGAGACCAAGCCAGACCTGCAGGCCTTCCAGAGGCCCACTGTCCTGCGCAACCCCAAGGGTTTTGGCTACGTCACTTTCCTGCACCTACAGGCTTTGCGGCAGCGTGGGTTTGTGAAAGACGACGTGCTGTTGGTGCGCTGCGAGGTCACACCACGATTCGACGCTAGCCTCAGGAGGGAAGGGGTCCAACCTCGGGGGTCAGAACCTTCACTTTGAGTTCCTACATCGCTCCTGCATTCTTAAGTTCTCATAGACACTTTGCTGAAACGAAAATGTGGCAAAACCTGGACTTTCTTTGACTCTTCATGGTACACCAGGCTTAGTAATGATGGTTTTACAAAGTTGCATAACTCGTATGTCTGTTGTGAAGTGTTTTATATACAAATGTTGTTTCTCAAAAACCTTTTAATCAGTGCAATCAATGGACAAATCTACATATGATTAGCATCAGAAATTCACTGAATGTCCCGTCAACCAAGCTAAAGAGTGTAAAACTATTATTTTAATGGTGCTGCTTGTGCTAAGTGTTAGCTTTCACAAATTATTTTCATGATACTACATTCAGCTGCCTTTTCTGCCCACTCGGCAGTAGGGAAAAAATTAATTTTTGCTATCTTTTTTTCTTTCTTAAAATATGTACTTAATTTTCATTTATTTGACGAGATCTGACAATTTAAAGCATCATCAGTACAGAGCAGCACTGTTTACTGTGATTATACTAAATGTCATGCATTGTTCATTTAACAACTTAATGTCTTAAGGTGTGGTTACATTAGCAAAGTTTCGATGAAAAATTGTTAGTGATGCATGAAGAATTCCCTTTAAAACCAGGCAACTCTCTGTTGGTTAATGGAGTGAATCTGCCTGGGGAAATCTTTCGCCCTCTTACGAAACTCCCAGTCACTTGGATGACAGTCACTCCCAGTTACTGGGTTTTACAAGAAAATTCACCAAACAACAGTAAATGTGATCACACCTTAATGCAGATGTTTGTCTTGACTGAAAGTTGTCAGCTGCTCTAAATTTCTGAAAGGTGCTGTACGTAACAAGCTTAGCCTATAAACAAGACATTACATTTTTTTCTCCCAAGTCACCTTACTTGTGCTCAATATTGCTACTATGTATGAATGTTCAACGTGCTTCTTTGAAAAACTTTGACAAAGTATGAATACCTTTTTTTTTTTTTGTTTTTTAATCAGATGGCTAAATTGTATTATCTGACCTTGTATTGACACTGGAAATCTGACAATCGTTTTTTTCATATAATGTTCTTTTTTTACATCACAATATACAGTGCTCAGAGGTGTTAATATTTGTCTTTATAAATTATTGAGTGTCACATAGTTTCTGTCTTTCTTTCACACTCTTAAGTTCTCACAGATGCTTTCATAACATGGCAGATTTCAGAGGTGTGTTTTAGTCAGATCCATAGTTTGGCAGAAGCTTAATGTCAGAATGAGCATTTGTCACGCTGTGACGTCGTAGGTTTCCCACTCGCTCAAAGTACATCTCCCCTTCCTGTTCTACTACAGGGGACAGCAGAGAGCCTTCAGAGATGTGATGAGTAATCCTTATCTCAGGCTGACTCACTTGTGCTCTTGTGGCGCTTTGTTCAGTGCAGCCTACAGGAGTGTGAGAAAGTCACAGATTTGTAGCCAAAGTTAAAGAGGCTGCAACCTTTATGACTTCCCCAACCTGTAGAACTTTATTGCATGGAACACAAAAGGGAAACTGAAAGTAAATGAAGACTGGGATTTTTAACCTCCAAGTCATGTGAATTTGGAACAACATGGGGGTGATTGTGTTTTTGGGTGAAATAACATTTTATTTTGTGGCTGGGGAAATGTCAGAATTGTCTGATCATTTTGAGATGGCAACAGAATAACTTTGGGCTTAGATTAAACTATAATGAATCAGTGTTGGTTTTCCTACTTGCGTGTCTGCAGTTCCATAAGTAGGGTTTGACCACTAGCGCCACCAGACTCTCAAGGTGGCAATATTGCTTTGATGGGCCTCTGGATTCCTGAATTCCCTACACAGACAAGAACAGCCATGAACAATAGAGATGCTTAAACTCCTGGCCATTCAGCATGTGTTTGTGGTTTATATTCACCTGTAGCACAAGTAGCATTTGTGTGATGGATGCTGGGATGAGAGACAGATTCTTGCACAGCAGGTCACCCAGAGAGAGCTTCAATAGGACCAGATCCCTGAAACCGAGAAGAGCCATCTGTCTCACTGTCAACTCCTGCCCCTGCATATAGAATTAGAGAGAGAAACAGAATACATTTCATGCAGAATCAAAATATACCACAATTAAATTAACCACAGGGGTTTTAAATGTTTTTTTATTATGCAACCTCTAGCCTTGCTGTGACACATTTGATGTCTCAAGTAAGTGCAGACCTCGTGTAAATGTTTGAACCTATTATACTATTTGCTAAGGAATGTCAAGTTCACAAGCAGATTTACCTGCAGAGGATATAAAATAGCCTGCAACGTGGGCAGAATCTCAGTGAAAAACCTATCCCACACCTGGGCCAAAACAAACAGCTGTCTCTCTCCTGAAGGAAAAAGATCATGTTATAATGATGGACACTCACAACGATGGGCACAAACAGCAAATCCACCACATCTTGTGTCTCACCTTCATGCTTCTGAATCTCATCCAAAATGATTGATAGACCTTTGGTCAAAATCTGATTCTGCAAATAATCATATGAAGAAATATTAGCATGTTTTTCTTTTACCAGTAATGCATTTATTTTTACTTGTTTTACCAGAAGAAGAACGCCAGGGGCTCTCACACATACTAAAGCACCTGGAAATACTCTTTGATAATCAAAAAGAACCCCATATCTGTCCTTAGAAGCCACCTGCATGGGTGATAGCAAATAGCTGCTTAATGTAGTTATTACACATTCATTTAAAATGTGATTTTATAGCTAGTTTAGTTTATACCTGGTATTTTCATTCAAGCAGTACAGTTCATTCGGCTGTAGTTCCTCTCCCTTGAACACCTTAATAACAGCAGCGTAGATACTAAAAAAGAAAGCATTCATATTTTTGAATATTAAAGTCATACTTCAAGGCAACAGAAAAACAAACAAACCTTTACTGGAGAAAAAAAAGAAAGAAAGTGGACATTTAAAAAATGTCTATACTTGTTTGTAAGAGCAGTGCTGGGACCCTGCAGGACGGTGTCAGCGGTGGATGGAGCTGAATGGAGGTCTGTTAGAACATAAGGGTTCAATAAATAAGTCTGTAAAACTTTAGGAGTGAAATGAAGAAACAGAGCTTTCTATTTAATAGCTCAGGCATGTAGCATAGCCAACTGCTATGTCAGTTCACAGCAACCAGGCCATTTCCAGGTTTTTAGAGCTGTGTGAAAGTAGACAGGTGGATCTGACACATTATCTACTTCCTGTGGTACACCAACTTCCTGTTACTAACTGTCCTGTTCTGTTTACATCTGTTCACTCATTAACCTCAAATCAACTCAACACTTTGTATCTTGTTCTTTTGAGGATCTAGCACACCGACAACATGTCCGAGTGATACAGCAAAATCCTTTCAGAAAACTATGGTACAAAACAAATGCTCAAAATAAGTCCGAGTTGTGGCCAAAGGATGCAAGGTTCATTGGTGCCGATCTGGGTCATGTCGTGAGCATATATCATACTGATATACACACCTAATTATATATAATACATATGCAAACGTTTTATAAATAATAAATAATTCTGCATATGCAATTACAACCAAACACATACAGATTTACACAGTCTCATGAAACGCTTGAAGAAAAACACTTTTTATTCTTTTTTCTCATTCATTGTTGCAACAAACTATATAAATATTATAAAAATGAGTAAGAAATCATGTATAGTGTTATTGATTTTGCAGCACACACAAATATATTCATCTCAAACATTTGGAACAGAAAGAAAACTTTGTTCCAAGAGCAGAAAAGTCATAGTAAAGGAACACAGGAAATGTAATACATACCAAGCCTGTCCATCACAGTGCAGAAATAACTATGATATTAGCAGAGTCCTTTTCAGCTTCCTTACATAATCTAGGCTCAGGGCATTCAGCGTGAAGAAAAAAAAAACACTGTGGGTTCGTTCAGAGCGAATGTGTCCTCTTTTAGTTCTGGTAATCTTACTGAAAACAGACTTTGCAAAATCCTTCTTTTCCGTCAAGGCTGATTTTGATGTCCCTTGTGCACATTGGGTAAATTTGCCTAGTCAACTGGTTACTGATTCATTACCTATGGGAACGGTATTGGTCATTCTTGATAATGAATAATCTGTGTTTTTCTGTGTGAAACTGTGCACTGTGAAAGATGATACGAATATGTATACACTACTGTTCAGGTGTTTGGGGGCAGCATATTATATATCTACTATATATATATACACACACACACACCCAGTGGTGTGAAAAAGTGTGGCCCCCTTCCTGATTTTCTTATTTTTACAAAATCCCAAAACACATGCCCTGTGTGAAAAAGTGTTTGCCCCCCTAAACCTAATAACTGGTTGGGCCAACCTTAGCAGCAACAACTGCAATCAAGCGTTTGCGATAACGTGCAATGAGTCTGTTACAGCGCTGTGGAGGAATTTTGGCCCACTTTTCTTTGCATAATTGTTTTAATTCAGTCACATTGGAGGTTTTTCGAGCATGAACCACCCGTCCCCCTCCGACCCCCACCCCCACAACTCCCCTCCCTTTTTAAGGTCATGCCACAGCCTCTCAATAGGATTCAGGTCAGGACTTTGACTTGGCCACTCCAAAGTCTTCATTTTGTTTTCTTCAGCCATTCAGAGGTGGACTTGCTGGTGTGTTTTGGATCATTGTCTGCTGCAGAACCCAAGTTCGCTTCAGCCTGAGGTCACGAACAGATGGCCGGACAATCTCCTTCAGGATTTTCTGATAGAGAGCAGAATTCATGGTTTCATTTATAACAGCAAGTCTTCCAGGTCCTGAAGCAGCAAAACAGTCCCAGAACATCACACTACCACCACCATATTTTACTGTTGTATGATGTTCTTTTTCTGAAATGCAAATGTTACTTTTACGCCAGAAGTAATGGGACACACACCTTCCAAAAAATTCAACTGTGTCCCCACCCCTCGTCAGTCCAGAGAGTATTTTCCCAAAAGTCTTGGGGATAATCAAGATATTTTTTTGGCAAATGTGAGACAAGCCTTTATGTTCTTTTTGTTCGGTTTTCGTCTTGGAACTCTGCCATTCAGACCATTTTTGCCCAGTCTCTTTCTTATTGTTTATTCATGAACACTGACCTTAATTGAGGCATGTGAGGCCTGCAGTTCTTTGGATGTTTTTGTGGGGTCTTTTGTGACCTCTTGGAAGAGTCGTCGCTGTGCTCTTGGGGTAATTTTGTTCGGCCGGCCACTCCTGGGAAGGTTCACCATTGTTCCAGGTTTTCTCAGTTTGTGGATAATGGCTCTCACTGTGGTTCGCTGGAGTCCCAAAGCTTTAGAAATTGATTTATAACCTTTTCCAGACTGATAGATCTCAATACTTTCTTTCTCATTTGTTTCCCTTCCCGAATTTTCTTCTTTGGATGTCGGCAATAGGTTTAGCTTTTGAGGATCTTTTGGTCGACTTCACTTTGTCAGGCAGGTCCTATTTAAGAGATTTCTTGATTGCGAACAGGTGTGGCTGTAATCAGGCCTGGGTGTGGCTAGAGAAATTGAACTAAGGTGTGTTAAACCACAGTTTTAACAGGGGGGCAACACTTCTTCACACAGGGCCATGTAGTTTTTGGATTTTGTTTTCCCTTAATAATAAAAACCTTAATTTAAAAACTGCGTGTTGTGTTCACCTGTGTTATCTTTTACCAATATTCACTTGTGTTCTGATCTGAAACATTAAAGTGTGACAAACACACAAAAAAATAAGAAATCAGGACGGGGGCCAACACTTTTCCCCACACTTTATATATATATAATTATATATAATAATATATATATATATTATATATAATATATATTATATATATTTTTTTTATATAACAGTAATATTTTTACTCAGACAAGGAGCATTGATCAATTACCTTTAAGTGTTACACAGACTATTTTAATCAGATTTTATGCTTAAACTTTAGATTTTTAAAAGTTTAAATCTTAATTTAGAATTTTCTTCTTACCTTTTTAACACTCTTTTCAAATCTTTTTATTTTTATTTAAAAAGCAACTTTTTATTCTTTAAGAATCCTAAAAAAATGCCCATCATTGGTTCCACAAAAAAAACAGCACAACATTTTTAATTGTGATGATATGTTTCTGAGTATTAATTAACTGATGAACTGGAGTAATGGCTGCTGAAAATTCAGCTTTGCCATCACAGGAATAAATGACATTTAAAATACACTAGTCAACATTTGAAGTGGATCAAAAACTTTCATCAAAGTTGTCCTAAAACCTAAAACGCGTTCATGTCTTAGGACAACTTTTTTTGATCCACTTCAAATGCTGACTACTTCATATTAAAATAGAAAACAGCTCTTTTAAATTGTAACAATATAGCTGTTTTTAGTGTTTTTTTTTTATTAATCGCAGCCTTGTGAGCACAATAAACTTTCAAAAACAATCTTACCGATCACAAACTTTTGAAAGGTAGTGTACATATATTTATTAATTGTAAAAGCCTATTGAAATGAGGAAGTAAAGGACTTTGTAGCATTCATACAATGCAATTCAATTGACAAAGTTCATTTTACTGATAAAGTCTGACCAGGTTGTGATAGAAGGGCAAAAAGAAAATTAATATTCTTCTAACTACAAAATAATAATAATAACAACACAATTTCAATTAACTGAAGTGCATTAAATTATAAAATGAGTAAAAATTGATATTTTTATTGTATAGAAAATTTGTATAATGATAATTATAATTTAGTGCTATTTAGCTGCAAAAATATAACGCACAAAGAAATAACTCTGCATAGTGTGTCTCTCGTTTTGTGGCCTGGAGTCTCAATTACAATAACCTATACCAAACTACTATTATTCTATTTCCAGTTAAATAAAACAAACGCATAATAACGTGGCCAGATCACTGATCAATGTAAGGCAGTTTCTTGTCGACACCATATCCTGAATGTCCCGATGGCTGCTGTCGCTTGGCTTCCTGTGGATGTGGATTTCTGGAGCTGGCAATGGACCCTGCAAAACACAGATAGCGTAGTGTAACCTTAGGAGGACCAAACCTCTGAGACAATGGAAAGAAGACACTGAGTAAGAGAGAGAACAAATGAGGCACAGAGATAAAGTCAGAAGAAGAGACAATACAAGGGAGACCAACATAATAGTAAAGAAAGCCTCACGTGGGGCTTTAGGTGCGTCTCTGTCACACTTCAGAGTACTTTTGTGGAAACACTCTGCAATCCAAGACAACACCTCTCCACAATACCTCACCTAAAGATGAAGTTTCATTTTCAGTAAAGCCATGAACTTAAATGACACATCTCAACACATTCAGTCAGCAGCTACTCCTTCACCTCACCTCAGTCTCCACTGTTGCCATGCGCTTTTCTTGCTCCTTAAAACCCCCAACCATCCTCAGCAAACTCTGTACCCTATGAAGTGTTACACGCAAAAAAAAAGTAGATTAAAATGGTTATACATACACTCATTCAGCATAGATTGCTGAAGCCACCTGTAAATCTCAATATAAGAAAATGGGTTAATAACACATCTGAGTGTAACTCACTTAGAGGAGGTGTATCGGAGTCTCTCTGCACTGCTCTCCCTGTGCTCATGCTCCAGTTTAGCCAGGTAGTTCTCCTTCTGCACCGTCTCCCATGTCATTAGCTTCTGGTCCAGTCCAGCCGATAGTTCCCTCTCTAACCATGACAATAAAAGAGGAACAAACGTTTAACCACAGTTTCTTTAAATATTTTCTTAGCTTTTTTTCTGACGTGTTCCGTCATGTCATGTGTTCCTTTCTTGGTCATTTTCTATATTTCTTGTAACTTGCCTCTAAAAGAAAGTTACAAAATGGGTAGGCCTATTCATTATGAATTATCAGAATAATCTGCACAGGAAGCACACACACACACAGCTTGAAGATCTATTTACCCAGCAGATCCTGCTTGGTTTCTGTAGTTTTGATGAGGCTGAGGAGAGCTTGAGAGATGTGGCTGATGATGATGAAGGGTGGAGCCAATGCCGGGCGGCTGTGGTATTCAACAATCAGGTTATAACGCTGAAACTTCCAGAAGATGTCTGCATTCTCCTGCACCACCTGGAAGGTGTAGCTGTGGAGAGAGTTTCATGGCATTTTTAGTTGAAAAAATGAACAAAGAAATAAACATATTCAGTGGTGACCAAAATTAGAACACCTGACAGATCTGAAAATATTGACCTTTTTTGCATCCAATATATGATTTAATTTCATAATGTTCATGAAACATGCAGATGGTTGCTCTGAGCATCACAAATATCAGATGAAGTGAGTCGTACTGTTTTTATCCAGTTGTAACTTTAATATTTGGTGTGTCCACCTTTTGCAGCAATTACAGCAGTACATCTCTCTGGCATAGTGTCAATATATTTCAACACTAATGTCATCCCACGGCTTCTGCAACTCAAGCCAAAGGCTTTCCTTTGAATGTACAATAGATCTGTCCAGTTTGTGTATGTACTGTATGCATGTATGTAGTATATATGTGAATAGTTATATAATATATATTAATATATATATATATATATATAATATATATAATATATTATATATATATATATACAAACATAAAAACACACACACACACACAACACAAACCTAAACATGCTCTTACTGGAAAAACTGAAACTGTACTTTACTACTCTGCAATGAAGAATTACCATAACATAGATATTAGCCAGACTCTGACCTGAACATGGCAATAAGAAGGTTGAGCAGCAGCACATTTGTGACCAGCAAATAGATGACGAGCAGCAGAATGACCAGCCAGTTGGCGTAGACGTTTGGGCAGGGTGGCAGAGTACCTAAGACGATCTCCTGCACATCGGTAGTGCAGTTATCATCTGACATTTTTGCCGCTGTGAAGATGCATGTACAAATACAGTCAAGAATAAACTGTAATAGCTCCACCTAGAGTTTAAGTCTAATAAGTAAACACGAACAGATACTGTCAGAAATGATCTGACTAGACCTATTGAAAAAAAGAAGAAAAAACCCCCGTCAGATTAAGGTCAATTATGATCTAGGTCAAATACTATACTCCTCTCTCTCGCTCTCTTCTGTGTGTGTTGTTGGGTGGTGGTGTGTTGTGTGTTTTTTTTTTTTGTATAAGAAATATTGCTTGGTAACTAAACTGATAAATTACTAAATAAAACTGAACAGAAAAATAAAAACATTAAACTATATAAATTTTTATATATATATATATATATATATACATATATCTACCCACACACATTTTTTTTTTTTTGCAAACCGTGCACTACAATGTGCTCAGCAAAATATTGGCAGTGTACCATCTATTTCCTCCAGAGGAATCTGTCCAAATATATGGAGGTATGGTCGGTACAGTGCCCTGCGGAAGACCCAGTCGATGCGCGGGTCATTGGGGTGCAGAAGGGCTTGTGTCGTCACTCCATACGCTATCAGCCACACGCTCAGGAAGAACAAGAAGAAGAACACATCTTTGATCTGTGAAACCATTTAAAAACATGATGGATGTTAAATGGATGTTTCTTCTGACTATGATTTGTAATTTTAAATGAGACGATGTCAAGTTTCACCATTCTCTCCACAATGATGATTTTAGGCCCGAGTTGCTTATGGATGGCAAAAATGTGAATGAGTCTTAAGGTGAAAACCATGAAGTCCAAAGCAAGAACAGTGCGGCCAGCCTCATACGTGCTTGTGGCCATCCTTGAGAAAACATAGGATTCATATTAAGCACATTGTTACTTTAATGTGGCTCATACAACAGCACTATGTGATCATAATACCTGCATGACAATCCCACCACGAAAAGAGAGATGGCCACCATGTCACATTTGTTCCAGTTATCCTCTACATATAGCTTCATCTTCTTAAAAATACTCATGTCTTCATCCGTGAAGAAACTCTGTGGATCAGAGTGTGTTAAAAATGATCGCATACACCGAATACCAATATAACTGCACTGTGTACTTCAGGAGGATAACCGATTAATCCCCCCCCCCAACCCCCCATAGCATCGAGGAGTCTCAAAAAAGAATTTGCTGATTTAAATGCTCAATGTTATTCCCCCACAAGCCTTGATCAACCTGTTCTGCACCTCTGTCATTGAATCTGTCCTCACCTCATCCATAACTGTCTGGTATCGCATATTTATTTTCATCACACATGAAGCCACACCTTTGCATATTATAGGCACCAGCAGAAAGAATCATTGGCTACCATCTACCCTAGCCATCTAATGAGTCGGAGTTCAGGAAATGGGCAGGTGAGATCAGAAATGAGTGTTTAAACCCTGGTCAGCACCCCTATTTGAATCTCTACCCACAAAGAACCATTTCAGACCCATTAAAACAACACCAGTATCTTCACCTGTGATGCCACTCTTATAAACAACTTCCCTGAACTGGATATGTTCCTTAACCCTTCTCCCAGTTTTGCTGGCACTGTTTGTTCAGCTGCTTGGGCACACTGGCCACTTCACTGCTAAACTGCATTTGTACCTGTTATTTCGGATGAACCCTACACTCCACCCTGCATGTGTATTGTATTGTGTATTGTTTGTATTTTCCTGCACTGTATTGTACTATATTATATATGGCATGTTGCATTGTACTGTATTTAATGATGAATCGGTTGTGCTCTCTTGCATTGCATTTTCTACTGTATTTTTGCGATGTACTTTTCTGCAGTGTTTAAAATGTTAGACTTCTGAAAGGCAATTTATATATATTTTAATAAAAAATTTCTGTACAGTATGAATATGTAAAGTACAGATTATTAATCAGAGTATATTGTCTGTATCACCATGTCAGGGTTAACTCATACTAGAAAATGAAATGAATTCATATTAAAATTAATTTATGTGAACTTTTAGGTTCATTTTAGAATCTACCTCCTTAAATTCAAATTACAGTTATGCACCTTATTTGCTACTTCAATACAAATCAAATTAGAATTCACGAGGAATTTTGCGCAACCCTGTGTGTGACCCAGTGTGTCTGAAAACCGGCCACACTACATCAGTGTTATTTTAGTATTATTTATATGTTATTACAGTAGAAATTAATATTTTAAATGATTATTTTAACATTTTCATTTTAATGTTAGTTTAATTTTGTTATCAAAAAAATTATTTTAAATTTAATTTCAAAATAAGTTTTAGTACTAACATTACTAAAACTAAATTAGAAAAAGTTAAGCTACATAGAAATATAATAAAAATGACAATATAATATGATTTCAGTTAGTTGCTAAGGAAACACTTCTAATTTTAATTTACATTTTTCTTCTAAAATTTACATTTTATATTACTTGTTTTATTTCAATTAATGATTTTTTTGAAGTTTTCGTTTTATGTTAACAATAATAACACTGCTCTACATATTCTAAAGATTCCTAAATTTAGATATGTTAACTAGATATCTATGATAACTATGTTTCTCATACTTTTTGATAAAAAACTCAAAGTCATTTCAGCAGAGAACCATAAGAGACTTTCAACATACAAACGCAATTTAAAAACAATCACACAGATTTTAAACAATAGATCATTGGCATTCAGTTCTACCTGACGGATTTCCTCCAACACCAGGGTAAAGACCCAGAAGTAGAGGATAATTTCAGCTGCAGACGGGCCATGTGGCGGTGGGGGCCTGAAGTCCAAAAGGAGCACGTAACTGAAGAGTATGAGGAAAGCAAAGTACATGATGACATTCCCCATGAACACAATGCATGGAGCGCTCCAGAAACGATTCCACTTCTGCAGCATCACATAAATGAAAGCTGCACTGCATCTCTGCACTGCAGAATCACCGCCACCTTCAGCAGCACTAAGAAAAAAAGAAAAACGAAAACAGATGTCTTCAAAAAGATCTTTCAACTTCACTGTAGTTTTTAATCTGTTCCAGTAGGAAACAGAGGCTTACACTGGGTCCTCGTCTGTGAGTAACAAGGCCTGCTCTGTTTCCAAACTGTCCAGCTCGGCAAACGGTTCCCCTTCACCTTTGCTCACTTTTTCCTCTGCACTGTGACAAATGCACACACATATTGATGCACAATGAATCAAAAATCAGTTTAAATGTCACACATGGAATTAATCACAACAAATGTCCCCACTTGAACTTGACGAGGTTGGTCCAAACGAGGGGAGGCATGAAGAACGTGAGCACGAGTCTAGAGATGGAAGTGTCTGTCCTCATGGCTCCCCACCAGACTTTGGTCAGCAGGGCCTGTGCAAGAGCATCCAGGTTGATCATGGGAATATGGTTGGTTGGTGGCATGATAATGCAAGAATTAGTCATAAGCTGTGACCTGGACACCATCATGAGCAAAAAAACATTTGGCGTCTGCCAAAGTGGCGAGATTCAGGACCGTTGCTTTGCTCCAGCAGCATGTTTTCCTCACCAGGAGCGAATAGGCTCTGTCTTCACTGTTTGAATAACACTCACTGAACAGATCTGTCAGAACAGTGCAGGTATCAGGACTGACAGTTCTGGTAGTTACACTTAATGAAACATTTCATCCAGAAATTAACATTGTGTGTCATTTGAGCCACAAAACAGGCCTAACAGGGGGAAAATCCACTAACTGTTTGGTTACCATCATTCTTCAAATTCTTCAAATCAGCCGTAAAGAAGTCATACAGGTATGGAACAACAGTGATGGTGGAGGAATAGTAAAAAAAGTTGGATGTAGGCGAGGGAAAAAAAGAAAAAGGGAAGGAGAAATTTGTCACCATTGGAATGGGTGCTCTTATTACACTAGTAATCTGTAAAGGTGCGTTTAATATACAGAACAAGCACACGTCCATTATGCTACTACTTCCGAAGGCTTGGAATACTGCTTTTTGTATAAAGCACTTTTACAATTTTTGGTGCATTCTGAAATGCTTTCCAAAATGTTATTGTATTGAAATGGGACAATGCTAAGTAGACCATCACAACATTTTCTACTATTTGTTTTACTTTTTTTTATCAACATATAAAGGCCCCTTTTTTAAAGAAAATTTGCACCATATTTGACCCTGGTATATACAGTGTCAAAGATTTACAATAAAAAATAAATGTGACTGTGGCAGGATTATTACAACACGTAGTTAAAAATGACCGAGAGTTCACAGTTTTAAATGTGAAAAACCATCCATGTCAGTATATCACTAAACCTTGTACCTTAATATTGGATTAGTTTGTTCCCTATCATGTGGTTTGACAAAAAATGTACTCGACAAAGATGAAATGTTTGAATGATTGTGTTCTCCGCTCTGCTGAGCAATGAGCCTGTTGCTTGGTGGTGGTGTGATTCTCACCCATAGCAAACTGCTCGTATTTGGCATTCTTCATACTGCGAGCAGTCTCTGCTTCAGTAGCCAGATGGGCCATCTCCTTCATTATCTTACAGCCCACCAGAGCAGCTGCCACGGCCTCCGGGCCCTAAAAAACACAACCAGCTATTAAAGATGAATGTACAATAATGCATTGAACAAGTTAGGGAGAGCGTACGTCCTTCTTTTCCCGGACATGTCCTACCTTGGATTTCTAAACTGGCTGGGTTTGGCACTTTGTTTCCTATTGTCATACCCTCTACAGTCCTCATAATTTATATTTAGACATATTTGTATTGGTTTGACCATTCTCTGTAGAACGGTCAACCTTCTAACAATCCACGATTGGTCGATTAGGTACAATGCCTGCACGCTATTGGTCAAATGACTTTTCAGTCATTTCATTCAATAAGTATAAAAACAGTAGACTGATGTCAAAACCCAGAAGACTAATTCACCATGGGATACCTTAAAGGGACAGTTCACCCAAAAATGAATGAAAATTCTGTCATTAATTACTCACCCTCATGCCTTTCCAAACCTGTAAAACCTTTGTTCATCTTCGGAACACAAATTAAGATATTTTTGATGAAATCCGAGAGCTTTCTGACCCTCCATAGACAGCAACGCAACTACCATGTTCAAGGTCCAGAAAGGTAGTAAGGACTTCATTAAAACAGTATCATTGGTTCCGCCTTAATTTTATGAAGCTACAAGAATACTTTTTGTGCGCAAAGAAAACAAAAATTACGAATTTATTCAATCTTCTGTCATTTTTGGGTGAACTATCCCTTTAATTTAAGATTTTTTCTATTATTCAGCAAAATAAGGTCTATGGTAAACATAACTTGATGATACTTGGATGTTTTCAGCAGCAGTCTATTGGAAAACAAAGCCAAAACCAGGACATTCTAAGCAATTTAGAAATCCTGGCCAAAACATGCTCTGGAAAGAAGAGGACATATGATCACCTTAAATACTTTGCATACATTACAAATAAGCCAGAACTGTGAACCTCAAAATGCAAAAAATTAATTTAGTATTTATTCTCAGCTTGTCAGCACTTTTGTTCATGCAAATTGCTCTTTGTTCACCCACCCTTTTCACATTTAATCAGTGAACCCTACTAATGTCATCTATGATACTCAACAGCAAATGACTGGTAATCAATGGGACTTAGGTACTAACATCTGTTAAGGTCTAAAGAATGAATTGTGAACATGTAAATGGACTTAGTTTATGAAAATGAGCTCATCACTCATATCGGTTTATTGACTCACCATTGCCCAGAAGTAGTTTGCCATTTCCTGCCTATTTTGCAGGATAGCCCAAAGGAAGAGGTCTCTCCAAGGGTGATCACAACGACGGTCCATGTCTGGGAGGTTTTTCCTTTCCTTTCCTTTCCCCATCCTCTCCTGCAGCAGATAACATTTTATAGCAGGACTGTAGCATGGTGGGTTACGTCTAAGTGTGTGTTAAGGGCCCACTCACCGCTGGAAGTTTTTGATAAAAACCCCTACAGGTGTCATCAAGAAAGTCTTTGAGGACTTTGGAGACCTCATGGAAGGTGAAACGAGGCCTGCGGTCACCGGGTTCAGTATGAGGGTGTCCTGACATCCGTTTGTTAGCCAAATTAACCTGATGCTTTTTCAGGAGCAGGGTGTGAAGTAGGTTTTTTTCAGAAACAGAGCAGTAGAGTTCCTGAAGACGGCCATAAGTTAGGAATTCATTTATGTTCACACCGTTATCCACAAACAAACGCACAAAGTCAGGCTTGTCATTTATCAATGCCTCCATCATCACCTCCTCCAGGTCCTGAGCCTAAAAGAGCATAAAGAAATATTGTGTATGAGAATCCAAAAAAAACAAAAGGCAAAAAGTAGTGATAAACTAAATACAACTAACAAAACAATTTTGTTCTCACACTCCATGCCACATCCCCACTGAAGATCTCACTTTTAGCAATGTCCACCCTATTCCAGGCCACAGCCAGTTTCAGCTCATCCAGGAAGTCCTGTGCTTCCTGACTTTGACTCTTACAAGCTGAGCCCAGACAAGAACATTTATGAACTCACTGACATCATTATGCAGAAATATACCATTCCCCCATATGTTTGCTGGAGTTAGTATAAAATCACAGTTACATACCTTTAACCAGAGCTTTGAGAATTACTGTGTCCAGTTCTGAGTCCTGCTCTGGGTCATGAACTGTCAGCAGGTGACCGTGGTCCAATATTCTCTGGATCTAATGGACAAAATCCGAGTCTTTACACACATAACTTGTGCCTAAAACAGCATGATCCATCCTTGCATAAAAACACAATGTCTAGCTATCTTAAAACAAAGATAGTCCTTTACCAGTTTGACCCAGGAAGGGATTTCAGTGCTGTGTAGGCCATTGGTGAAGGTGTTTATCAACAGCTCTTGGACCATGTCAGCATCCCAGCAACCTCTGTCCATCAGGGTCACTAAAATATCAGCGACTCCTCCTGAGCCAGCTAAAATCAGCCAGGGTATTGAATTCTGAATATTCTTGTACATTTTCTGTAAGAATGGATTGAAAGTGGATATTACCATCATGCTACAACAAAACACTTCATTAGATATACTTCAAAAATAAAATGTTAAGAGTGACCTGTAATATCCTTGGCTCTCCATGAACCAGAAGACATAAGACAGGGATTTCTATACTGCCTGTGCCTGTTAGAACAATAAACTCATGTGAAAATATATACACGAGAACATAAAACATTACTAAATTTACAGAGACATTCGGGGAGAAAACGCATCTCAACTCACCTCCATATCCTGTGCGCTGCAGAGAGATGTGTTTGAGCATCTTGACTCTCATCTCACCAGGTCTCTGTAGGTCCTCGTCCACCAGAATGAAATGAGAATGATTGCAGTCCAAAGAGTACACTGCACCGTGGGGAAGATCCTCAGATGGATATTTTGCTGGATGGTCAGGCTAAACAAAAACACCAAATTATAAAAAAGAAACAATGTTTAACAACTTATAAAATCAATTTTCATTTGCGTTTTAAAAAATGTATTTGTACACATAAATATTTAATGACGTTATAGAGTGGGAAATTTCGTAGGCCATACCGGAAGTTAGCATCACTCTGATTTTCTTGACAAAAAGCCAAAAAAAAAAACTTTTGGATTATTGCAGAAAATAAGTGACCAAGAAAAATTCTGAAGCCTAAGTACAATCTCCCGAAGTAAAAAGATAAAGTTAGGCATTAAACAAACTACACAACGTTTTCATGACTTAACATCATCACCTCTTAGCTCATTCAATCTTACAAGTTTGACTTAGAATAGTTTGAAAGAGTGCAAGTATAAACACAACGAGGCTGTAAAAGAATAATGTCGCCTTCAGCCTCTGTAGTCCAGTCTTATTTAGACACTTAAACCACCATTTTTAAGACAAGTAAAAGCTAAAAACAACACAAGTGAGGTATTAATAATATATTTTATAATATATAATAAATTGCGGAAATATCTTGAGCATGGGTAAACCACGAAACAAACAAACAACAAAAAAGATGGAAACTAAGTGCATGAATTCTAACTTGTTTCTGGGTTTTAGGACTCATTTCTGCAGCACTCTCTTGTGTAACAAAAAATCCACATGCTTTTTCCGTGCAACTGAATCATATAATTGTAATATAAATCACATAATTATCACATCAAAATGTATCATTTGAGAAGACCTTTCTATTCATGTCAGCAGGAAGTCCTCACCCTTGCAGCCAGCAGAAGATCTCTGTTCTGAATCATGTTCCAGGGTGGAACTCCAATGGCCACCACTCTCACCTTAGGGGAAGTGCTCGCTAGAGAGTGGTCCCTTACAGCCTGACCCAGGTTCTTGGTGATGCCAAAACGCAAACCACTGGTGAAGATCCATGCCCCTGTGTGGGTCAAGGGTCAAAGGTCTGTAACAGTCAAAAAGAGATTGCGATTTTTGTTTTTAGTGAACAATAAATTACCCACCTGTGCTCTGTGCTGCCTTCACAAGGCCTTTCCTAAGTGTGTCCCTCAGCCAGGGCTTCATCTGAGCCACTTCATCACCTCCCATTAGCGCCACCACCAGATGAGGAGGGGCCAGACCCCACTGCTTAGTCAACATCTGGTAGATTTCAGCCGGATCTGTGGAGCTGGTTACCCTGACAAACTGGACTGACAAATAAAGTCTGTGAATAATGTGCACAAGCTTGAACTCATTAGTGGTGAATTCGATGAATTACAATGAAAAGATTCTGTAAATATCTGTCCTTATATACCTTGCCCCTGGTCCGACTGACTCCAACAAAATCAATATCTCCCAAATGTCCGGCCATCCATTGGGGTTTATCAAACCTCTCATTGCCCTTCTGGCCCATTTGAATAACAGACTCTGTAAGCGGGGTGTAACACTGACATCCCGGTAGAGAACTGCAAATAGTGACACACAAGCTCAAGAATTTTGAACGGTGTTAAATATTTAGTGGTAATAAGTGGTGCAACTAGTCTCACCCGTGTTCTTGGGACTCAATCAACAGTTCCCCACATCGCAGACACCTCCTGCCCTGCCGTAACACCCCCTACAGACAGAATTAAAATGCATTTGCATCCCAGTCCAGTCAGGAGCTGATGATTTGTTCAGCGAGGCACTTCAGGTAGTTGGAAATGTTCATGTAAAGCAGAAGCAATTTTCATTTTCATTCTTTACACACATGCAAAAACGCCCTCCCTTCTGGTAAAGGCCGAGCCACATATGAACTGAGAAACTGATGTGCTTTTTACCAACCAGAGGTAAAGTTAGAAAATATCAAGCAAGCAGAAAGAAAGAAAGAACAAGTTAAAGACAAAAAAGAAGACACTAGATTGCAGCTGCATGGCGATTGAACATGGAAATGCTTTGACATAAAAAATCACCCATGTAAACTTACATGTCATTATAAACACTGATAGCAGCCATAATTGATCACCCACAGAAGTAGTCTATGCAACTGACAACTAAAGCTTATTTGCATCCTGGTCAACAAGTGATTATGAAGTCAGTTCCCTCATGTGGTTGAAGAGGCACGGACAGAAACAGCCATAGTAAAAGCAGTCAGGAACAGAAGCGTCATGCTATAAAACCATTTCAGGCTGTTCACAGCATGTGATTGGTGCAATCAGATCTGAATGAGCTTGATTAATCTCTTTTCAATCAATTTGATCCAAATGCTATCAGGTCCAGGTATAGCTTTCACCATGCCTGCTTCATGACAGCCATTTTAAACCTTTCGAAACTTCCAGTTTCCTAATGGTTGCCATTCCTTTCATTGTTTTTAAGCAGGAGACGCAATATGGTTTGATCAGTTAACATGCAATTGCTCCCAATTGGCATTCATTGTGAGCTGCTCATTGAATGTTTATGTAAAACGTGAATAAATAATAATTTATTTTTGAAGGGAGGATGTGATTATTGAAAAGTACCAGTGACACTTATGCAAACATGACTGATGTGTGTGTGTGTGGGAGTGTGGAGAGGTGCAAGAGCTGCCCATGATTTGACTAGGGGATGAGATGGGGTGTATGATGAGAGAAGAAAATGCCATAGACACTGCAGCACACAAACACTATCATTTGCATTAAAGTTCACACACAGACATTAGATCCATGAGGAAACAGATCTTTAGCAATGATACTTTATCAATGAATTGTTTTTACTATTATAATTTTTTTTCTACAACATCATTTTATCTCTCCATAGACTTTTTTTAAAAGAAAATATATTTTCTTCAGTGTCCAACCATGTACTTGAACAAAAGTCAAGACATTAAGAAACACAGTAAAACTAGAGAGTTCGTCCTGAATCTTGTATCTTGAAATTTCAGAAACATCTAAGGCTGTAGAGGTATGTGAACAATAATTTGAAATGCTAAGCTTCACATATAGGCTATTAGTCACAAAATGCAAAATGAAAATATTTTTTATATTAATGTGGCTGCATCTTTACATATTTTGCTGTGAACGTCTTTTTCAGAAACTTTTCAACAATTTTATTAAACTCCACAGAAATGATCTGGAATCTCATGCCATGTTTTTTGTTAAAAGAGCTGACTTACCAGAGGAGTATCCTGATGCCCCAGCATATCTGGATGTTGGTTTTGCTCTTGGATCCTCTAGGCCCCTACAAGCTTGGGCAGCTCTGAGTGTCACCAGGAAGTGAATCGGAGGGTTTATGATGACAAAACCACTCCCTAACCCAGGGGCGTAGCCCTATTTCAGACCCCCCCCCCCCCCCGTGAGGGGGACAGAAATTTATATCTATCTATATATATATATATATATCTAGATAGATAGATAGATAGCATAGATAGATATAGATATAGATATAACATTACAATATAACATTTCTGTAATATATATAACCTACCAGTCAACAGTTTTTGAACAGTAAGATTTTTAATGTTTTATAAAGAAGTCTCTTCTGCTCACCAAGCCTGAATTTATTTGATCCAAAGTACAGCAAAAGCAGTAATGTTGTGAAATATTTTACTATTTAAAATAACTGATACAAAATGATTGTGTGTGTTGATTTTCAAAGCGGAATGTTCAGCATCATTACTCCAGTCTTCAGGTGTCACATGATCTTCAGAAATCATTCTAATATGATGATGTGGTGCTCAGGAAACTGGTTTTTTCTATGATTATTCTTATTATTAATATTTAAAACAGTTGAGTACATTGTTTTCAAGATTCTTTGATGAATAGAAGGATCCAAAGATCAGCATTTATCTGAAATAAAAAGCTTTTGTAACATTATACACTATACCATTCAAAAGCTTAGAGTCAGTATAATTTTATTTTTTTGGAAAAGAAATTATAGAAATGAACACTTTTATTTAGCAAGGATGCTTTAAATTGATCAAAAGTGAAGATAAAGACCCTACAATGTTACAAAAGATTTATATTTCAGATAAATGATGTGCTTCGAACTGGGTTTCTATCATAAAATAAAACCTGGGAACAAACTTTACTCTGTTTTCAACATAATAATAATAAATGTTTTTTTTGAGCAGCAAATCAGCATATTAGATTTATTTCTGAAGGATCATGTGTTTGGAGTAATGATGCTAAAAATGTAGCTTTGAAATCACAATAAATTATTTTAAAATATATTCAAATAGAAAACAGTTATTTTAAATAGCCTAGTAAAAATATTTCAAAATTTTACTGTTTTGCTGTACTTTGGATCAAATAAATACAGGCTTGGTGAACCGTAGAAGAAGTCTTATAAAACATAAAAAATCTTATGTTCAAAACTTTGACGGTAGTCTAGTATCTAGGCAAATTAAAGTTTTCTCTAATTTCAAGCTTTTAATTGACTTAGAAATCAGATAACTGCCTGGAAAGTGACCAACTAATAATCATTTGTTAATACTACAAAACTTTTTTTAACATAAGGCAGAAGAATAGTTTTATACTTAATAAATGCTATGTCCAATAGCATGCATTGTTCATAGTTATTTATTACATGGGATGGCTTGACAAAAACAAAATAAACCTATATTGTCGCAATAGTATGTTTAATGTCTTCATGTTTCCAAAAATTTCTGTTTTTCTGTGAAAAGTAAACAACTGTTTTCATACAGCCATAGCGGACGCTTTTGCAGTGTTGCCAACTAATTTTCAGGGGAAGTTGCTAAAGGAAGGTTGATTTGTTGCTAAAAGTTGCTAAATGGTGTTGTGATGACGTCATTACGTAATCACGATGCAAAATTGTCAAATCTCAGCAAAAACATATATATTTCATATATGTTAATTTTGATTTGTTCGTAGCAATATAAATGCATAATGTAATATTAAAATATAAATAACTATTTTAAATACAACATTGAATTATTGAACACTTACACATTTTTGAACAATTACAATTTAAGTTTTATACTTTAAAGCAGTTTATTAGTAGTTAGTTAGTATGCTGCACTCTAAGAAAAGTAAAAAAAAATAATGCACAATCTGCTGTGTTAATGTGAAGGAATTTTCTGGATTGATTTTTCCATATGTTTTTGTACCTGCATTTTTAATTACGTATTGTATTTTGTGTTTTCAGGTTACAACTTAACAGATAATGTCCTGACAGAAAATTACCAGTACATTTTCCTTTTTTTACATTTTTTTATACAGGTACGAAACTCATCAACAATCGCAGGTACAAGCTACTAACAAAGTGTATATTAAATGACAAAACAGTATTTGTTATTATTATTATTATTATTAAATTGAACAATTGCATATAGCATCTAACTTAATTCCTGTGATGCGTGTAGTGCGAGGCATCTTTGGTTTCCTCTTTTTTAAATGGTAAATTGTGCCTTTTTATCGTTTGAGTCACTTCTCAAAAGTTGCTAAAAGCTGCCAAATAAATTTTTCAAAATAGCTAAATTTGTTGCTAGGTGCCTTTGGAAGAAAAAGTTGCTAGGGTAGTCTGAAAAGTTGCTAAATTTAGCAACAAAATTGCTAAATTGGCAACACTGCGCTTTTGTCCATATTAGGAATTTCCTCGTACGACTTTCTGCGCAAGCGCCCTCCGGCTTCGAGTATGAATGAAACATACACTGCACGGAGTGTTTAGCGCTCAGCGATGTTCATCTCGCCTTATTCTGGGTCCGAATAAATCATCAGATCATGCACAGACTATCCTGTCTCTTTGAATTTAAATCTATATTTATTCACACCGGCTCTTGAAAACCTCTATGCAAACACACTTGCCTGAAAAAAGTGTGGGGGACAAATTTACGTGATATTAAAAGTGGGGGGGACACGTCCCCCGCGTAATCTATGCCCCTGCCCCTAACAACCGCTGCTACCTACATTCAACCACTTGCCTGCCTGCCTCCACCACAAGCATTCCTTACAGTAATACAGCAACAGGAAAATCGTTTCAAAACAGGTGATTAATTTAATTTACATGCTTACTATTAGTTTGTCCCTCATTAGATTTAGACATTTGAAATGTTTGAAACTTTGAAGATTTTAAGACTGCTTAAAATACCTTAAAATGCCAATTTGTTAAAAATAATTTTTTTTTTTTAACACACGAAAGCTTCTTAAACTTTTCAGAATTCTTAGATTTGGGGAGAAACTAGAATTCAAAAGACTGTTGTAACTAGAATTAAAGAAAGACACCACAGGAGACTATAGGTCAAATCAATAAACACATTAATAATATACATCATATCTCCCCAGCTGATTAATCACAGTATATAAAGACAGTTCAGAATCAGAATCAGAATGAGCTTTATTGCCAGGTATGTTTACACATACGAGGAATTTGTTTTTGTGACAGAAGCTCCACAGTGTAACAGAATGACAGTGACAGAACAAAAAACACATATAATAAAAAATAGAAAAAAATAGAATAAAAGTATATAAAGGACAGTTGTTGTGCAGGTATATTACAATAGACAGTTGTATGTACAGGTATATTTATGTGCAAATTTGAGGTGTAGACTGAGTATGTGTGTTAGATAAATAAGTGTATGAGTGAATAAATAGTGTGTGTTCCACAATAAATAGTGTGTGTTGATGTGTATTACAAGTTTTCTGAAATGTTATGTCTAAATATGCAAATGAAGCATTATGCAAAAATATCCAGAACAGATATCTGAGCACTGGATAAAATCATGTTCAAAATTCTTGTTTCTTTTTGTTGATTAGAGTTTCCAAACGGAAATTTGGATATATATTTTTATATATATATAGCATATATAATTCCATTTAAAAATATAATTGAAATCTACAGATGCAAATAGATAAAATGTCATAAAAGAACACTTAAATGTCTATTAATGTAACGGTTTTTTTTCTACGAGTCTGAAAGTTATGGAAATTAATTTAGTCGTCAGCTGAGGATATTTTTAACTTGCACGTATTAGCTGGCGTCGGACGTTAGTCTGCAGTTGCGCGAGTAAGCCGCTAGGCGTCAGCAACTCCTAAATTACAGCTCGAAGGCGAAGAGGATGTCGAAGTCGTCCGTGCAATGTGTGTAAAATCTACCACAGGCTCTGCCTCGATACATTAAAAAAACTGCCTCGTGGGGCAGTATACAGTAGCAGCAAGGTATCATCGAGATGAATAAAATCAGGTTACTTCAGAGATGTGCTTTCACCATCTTGCCGACTAACTACGCAGCAGACCATATCAAGTATGTAAAAACTGAATTTCATTAAGGATGAGCTAGGCCTAATTATTTAAGAAACGGATGTTATCTGTTAAATAGCTATTACATGCAAGTTAAAATATTAAATGTGAAATATCTAAATGAATAAGTATATATAGAATGTGCGTTGCTCTCACCCAGAGCGAACTTGGCTGATGTGTAGCGATATTAACATTGCTGTTATGTTAACCGTATCCTGGGAAACTTATTAACACATATTGTAGATAATGTACAATGTATTTAACACTTAATTAGCATGTTTTATTTGGGTGGGCAGCTGTAGCTGGTGTTAGATTCGAGTTAGGCCTTTACACAGAGTTGTTTGTTCCGCTCGAGAGCGTGACCGCGGCCATCTTGGTTGACACCCAGAGTTGGGGAAAGGTACATTATTGCGTTACTCCATACAAAAGTAACTAAGTAAGGTACTTTGTTACTTTTTATGGAAAGTAATGCGGTACGTTACTTTTTAAATCTGGACAGGGCTTGCTTGTTTGTTTTTAAAATAAAAAAAGTTCTATTTTCGGCAAATATAAAAGCCTTTTCACACCAGAAGTGAAATGAATAAACCTCAGGCTGAAGGGAAAGTAAATTTACATCCGTACAGTAGAATGCAGAAGAAGAAATTTCAACACACTTCAGCAATAAACAAAGACACAAATGTTTGTCTAGAGTAATTTTTCCTTATTAGTACGGTTGAACTGGATCAAAGGCCAGCAGCAAAGACATTGGTTAATAAAACGGGATTAAATACATAAAAGATATTTGTGTTGTTTAACATTTAATTGCAGGTTTGCGTCATATTCTGAGTGCATTATTTTTATTCATTTTGAGGAATACTGAATCTGTTTTTTTGTGTGTGTGAGTGAGATGAATTAATGCATATTCGTCTTATTTGAAACTACAGTAACATCTGATTTCTCTCAACATGGGGACAGGAGAGCTGTCAATCAATAAATTTGAAAAAAAAGTAACTTGCGTTACTTATCTGAAAAAGTAACTCAGATATTATGTTGTAAATTAATAAGTAATGCATTACTTTACTAGTTACTTTAAAAAAGTAATCTGATTACTTAACTCGCATAAGTGCGCAAATGGACACTATGCACGACACACAGCCTACATATTTCCGGTGAAATCTCAGGGCGCATAAAAGCTTCCGGTCTGTATTCAGCCATAGCATGAGTGCATTACCAGCTGCAATCATTTGTCAATGAACGATTAATATAAACTGATATTTCTATATTTTATTGCTATAATATAACAAATTAAATATACCACAGTAATGTAATTATTTAATGAAGAGTTCCATAAAGTTTTAACATCCGTGAGGGTGGTTTGTCCCGCTATTGCTGTGTCCCGTTTTGTGAGGCTTCCCAAAGGTTTTTTCACACTTCTCCCCTGGATGAAGAAACTCACAACAAGTGGATTCAGAGTAGTAGATGTAAGGATTTTAACATCACTTCTGATACTACAGTCTGCAGGCACCACTTACGGTAACGACAACATACGGTTCTACACTAGGTAAGATCTAAACCCTTATATACAGTACATTATATTACCAAGCACAATGTAGGCCTATTGTGAATTTTTTTTGTCGCTGTGGTTGCCCGTTTGTTTGAAAGCCTCTTCTGTGGGTCTGGGCGATACGTGTTAACGAGTTAATAGACGATTCCCCTAAAAATAAAATAAAGCTCTCATCATATACTCACCTTTATGTCGTTTTAAACCATGGCTTGCTTTCCTCATTGGCATACAGAAATGTAAATAATGTTAGTGTCAGCAAGCGGTTCAGATGTTTTCCACGAAGAATTCAAATGGTTTAGAGGACTCGCGTAGAATAAGCTAAAACCCAGCTCAATAATCTTTTCATAAGAGTACTTGATGTCAAGACTTATACATGATATATATTTAAAGGAACCTCAGGTCCGGTAGAAAAACTAATTGCGTTGTTTACATTGGTGGTGTTATTTCGATGAAAAACTGTCTTGCATCCAATCTAGATTTGAGATGTAGAACCATTTAATGGCTTTGGCGAGTTACTGAAAGCTTCACACTGGTTTGGGACAGAGCAACGGACCGCTACCAAGGAGTGGAGTTGGAGTAACAAGCAATGCGATGGTAAATATTGATATTATATTGTTTGTGACAGAGAAAGAAAATGTTATATTTTATTTGTTGAATGCACACGTACATGCAGGCAATCATAATTTTTAAAATTTATTGCAGTTTGTCAGTTCTCTGCAGCCCTTCGAAGAGTTCTACCTCTTCATGGTACACCTTTCAGTCGGTCTTCCACAGAGAGATCTGGCCTTACACACAACACTTAGGATGGATTAATTTGGTATTATTTGTACAGACTAGAATATAAAATGTAAATTTTATATAATGTAAATGCAAATATATATATAACTTTAATACAGCTTCTTGCTCACCAGTCTAATCTAAACATGCAAATATAAACATGTACATTTTATGAACGGAGCCATATCCCTATCTCATCGAGTTTCCTTTCTTGCAAACAGGACCAGCGTCCCACTGACAGGACCTGGCTTGACTCTCTAGGCATACCACTGGGGCATGTTAATATTTTTAATAAAAACTCTATTAATTATGTCATTCATTAAATAATTTGATAATTATCTTACTTACCATTGTTCTAGGTTTGTGCCAGCTCTGCTCCATTCAGTGCAGGAGGAACTGTGTTGATTCTCAGCTCTGAATGGTGTGCTGTCTGGTACAGTGCTGCAACAGTATGGATGGGAGTCCTTTAAAACAGTCTGTGAAGATAATTACATTGGGTTACATATTGAATTGAGTTCAGATACATTTTAAATTACTTTCAGTTGCATTTTAAATTGTTACATTGCAAATTAAACTATATTTAAAATAAATTATGATGAATTAATAGTCTATATAATGTTACAAACATGCCAGTACACTGTAAAGAGTTCAGTAATATTTCAAAGGATGTTCCTATCCGTCTTAACCATTTCTGATCTTATTTGCTTTTTTACTGAACAGTTTCACCATGTTTGTGTTAGGGATCCCTGGAAAACTGCTAAATTAAATATAAACAATCAATTCAAGCTTCAGGTTACAGATAATAAAAATTGAAAATATAACAACTGTCAGAAACTGTCAGACTTAGGTGTATTACGATACATGGCAATCTAAAATGGTAACAGTATTTAAAATATTTATATCAAGTGAAGATGTTCCTATCACAGCAAACACCTATCAGGGCCACAGATGCAAACAAACGCGGATTACCGGGAGCTCTGCTGTTATTGCTACTATCTCTTAGGAGTTATAAAAACCTGAGGTGAACAGAGTTTAAAGCTAAACTCTAACTTAAACCTGCTATTTAAAGGGTTAGTTCACCCAAAAGATGAAAATGAGTCATTAATCACTCACCGTCCTGCAGGTTACCAACCCATACGGCCCTTCGTTCATCTTTGGAACAAAAATTAAGATATTTTTGATGGAATCTGAGAGCTGTCTGACCAGGGTTTGCCAGGTTTTCACCACAAAATCCGCCCAATTTCTACTCAAAACTAGCCCAATAACATTTCGAGGAGGGCTCCCCATTAAAAATCGCGTTTAGGGGGGGTAAAATACACGTTTTGGCGGGGTTCCCCTGGTAAAATGCGCACTCCAGGGGCTAAATACCACATTACCGGGGTCGCTTTAACCCGGGGACATGAAAAACAACCCGCGGCAACAATGTTAAAGTAGCCCAATTCCGCCGATTGGCCCCACTGTGTCTGACCTGCATAGACAGCAACACAACTGAAACGTTCCTAGAAATGTAGTAAGGACATCGGTAAAATATTCCATATGACATCAGTGGTTCAAAAGAAATTACCATACCTCCCCCTGGTGCCATTTTGGAGAATATCCGCTGGACGTAAACAGCGTATGCTGTTCTGTGTCAGCTGCGTCAAACGGATTCTGTTTCCTACGTTGTTGTGATTGCCAACTAATTTTAAGGGGAAGTTGCTAAAGGAAGGTTGATTTGTTGCTAAATGACGTTGCGATGTCATTGCGTAATCACAATGCAAAATTGTGTCACGCATCAAATCTCAGCAACAAAATAAAATGGATAGTAAAGCAAATATGTAATTTCGTGCTGGAGAGCACGTAGTTCCAAATAAACAAAGAGACAAGGCGTCTTTGAGACTCCGTGACTGAGTGTGGAATCAGGGAGTTGTGGTATTCATCCACAGCCCGATGCAATCCGACAGGACTCGGGCGAAAGAAAGATGTGCATGAGCTTATTATTTATTAACGTAGTAGAATGAGGCAGGGTGAGGCTGAAAGCCGTCGAAGCGAAACGAGGCTGCTGACCAAAAAAAGAGCGTGACCCCACGGCTCGAAGCAGCGGAGCTTTTATTATGCCACATTCGACCGCTTCCGCTCCTTCAGGTCGTGCGTATGTGGGGTAAAGCAGCGTTTTATCATACTAGATACATTTGAAAGTTCTGTTATAATGTTACTCTGTGCGGTCGTCACCTGTCTAATAATATGCATAGCATATTAAAGCGTATTTGGTGTTTCCTTGTTTTCTACAAAACAAAGCCGGAAATTGAGGGGTTATGACGTCATTGTCAGGTGACTCAATGACACTATGGACACGGTCTGTTTCACTAGTTAAAATTGCTTATTTCTCTGGATTTAAACATTCTTCGAAACATTTGGGATAATGTAAGTACACAAGTCAGCAAAATATATAACACTGTTCTAGTGGTTTTTTGGATATTTTAATAAAAAAACTTACTGTGCCGTTAATTAGAGTTTTAAAAATAATATAAAATGCATAATTAATATTAAAATATAAGAACTTTAAACTACAACATGAAGTATTTAAACACTCACGTGGAATGCTTATATTTAAGTTTATTTTTATTAGCTAGTAAACTAGTAACCTACTTTCTGAAAAAATTTGTGTGTATTAGTAGTTAGTTATTGCTACACTCTTACGAAAAGTCTGTAAAATTGTCGCTAATTATTATTCAAGGGTTTTTTTACCTACATTTTAAATTACGCATTGTATTCTGTGTTTTCGGGTTACATGGTTATAATGGATAACGGATAATGTCCTGGATAATTACTAGTACCTTTTTCATTTTTCTAGATATTTTTCTTACTGTGCACTAACTGATCAACAATCTCAAGTACAAGCTACTAACAAGGTGTATCATAAATGAACAATTATTCAGTTATTATTATTGTTAAATTAAACAATTGCAAATAGCAGCTAACTTAATTCATGTGATGTGTGTACTGCTAGGCACCTTTGGTTTACTCTTTTTGTGTAATTTAAATAGTAAATTGTGCCTTTTTATCGTTTGAATCACTTATCAAAAGTTGCTAAAAGTTACACTTTTTTTTTAATTGCTAAATTTGTTGCTAGGTGCTTTTGGAAGAAAAAGTTGCTAGGGTAGTCTGAAAAGTTGCCAAATTTAGCAACAAAATTACTAAATTGGAAAAACTGGATCTTTGAATTGTTGAATAAAGTCTTTTTTTTTTTCTTTTGAGCACAGAA
Organism: Sinocyclocheilus anophthalmus; assembly: GCA_018155175.1. NCBI lineage: Eukaryota > Metazoa > Chordata > Actinopteri > Cypriniformes > Cyprinidae > Sinocyclocheilus > Sinocyclocheilus anophthalmus. Next base: position 732,445 of record JADLZN010010953.1, read on the forward strand.
AGTATTCTCGTAGATTCATAAAATTGCGGATGAACCACTGATGTCACATGGATTATTTTACAGATCTCCTTGCTATGTTTCTGGACTTGAGAACATTTCAGTTGCGTTGGTGTGTATGCAGGGTCAGACAGCTCTCAGATTCCATCAATATCTTAACTTGTGTTCCAAAGATGAACGAAGGTCTTACGGGTTTGAAACGACATGAGGGTGAGTAATTAATTAATAACAGAATTTTCATTTTTGGGTGAACTAACCCTTTAAGTGCTGATCAAATCGGCGCAGAAGTCATCAAGCATTATGAGCTAGATTTGCTAGAAGACAATAGCACAATACTCACTCTAAAGTTGTCGATGTAACTTGAAACGTTTAATGCCCTTCTCCGTGCTATAAAATTAATTTACAGTAATCCGGGGAAGCTCTTGTAAACTGAAAAATCATCTTCTCTTGTCATTTTGAAAGCTCTATGTAAGGAACAATGGCTTCCGGGGCAGCACCTGATGTAAGTAAGCCCCCCGAGGAAAAACGTGGAAGTGACCGTGCATAGAGTCCATTTGAGAAGTGTTTTGACTTCATTTGGATTCAACGTTTACATTTGTACGTTTCATTTCGATTTCTATATTATATTTATGTTTTATACTTCCATTCACTGCTTATTTCATAATTTATACTAGAGGCCTAAATGTAAACCTAAAAGGTTGAGGTGTGGCATTTGAAAACACACTGTTTTAAATATTTGTTCGAAATAAATGGAGCATTTACCATGCAGTTGGTGCTCCAGAGCATTTGCTAAAACTATCATTTGCACTGAATGAAATACTGCTTAAACTGAGCCAGCACAAGCACACACTAAGAACAAGAAGACAAACTTTGTTATGAATATAAATATGCAGACTAAACCTGAATATGTAAATAAATCATATTTAAATATTTTTATAATGAATTCACAAGTAGTAATCTAGCCTAATTTGAATGATGTAACATATATGTTGCATTAATTTTCATTAAATTGTTATTGTGTATTCTTATTATAATTAAAATAAATATTATAATTAGGCTATGTTTGTTATTTGAAATAAACAGGGTTATTGTTTACCTTTATTAATGAAATAATTGAATAATAAATAAATAACACTTTGGTAGGAATAACTCCGTTTATAATATTAGGCCTATAACATTTCTTCTTCTTTTTTTCTTTTTCAAAACAATCACTTATTTCATGGTGTTCATGCATGGGTCGGTTTTCAAAATGAGGGGGGAAGGTGCCTTTGCTGATACTGGTGGGGGGTTTATTGCACAGGGCGTGGTGTCCGTCTATCCAATCGGAGGCCTTTTCTCGTACAAACACTGGCCTTTAACCACCGGCACAGATATAAACAGACTAGAGACAACAAGATCCAAACAAACGTCGGCGTACGGCATTGACTTTTAGGCATCATGGCAAACGTGGACGTATCAAGCAATCTGGAGCGTCATGTTGCACGGAGGACCTTTCCTCTTCTCGCGCGCACAAAGGTTTGCCGTAACCTTTTCGGACCCGTGGATCACGAGGAGCTGCACGGTGAAATGAAACGCAAACTCCAGGAGATCTCCGAGCGAGACCAGAGCCGGTGGAATTTTAACTTTGAAACCAACTCGCCTTTGCCTGGAGATTATGAGTGGGAGGCGATTTCAGAGGACACTGTGCCGTTTTTCTACAAGGATAAAGTGCAAAGAGTTCGCGCCGCGGCGTCTCTTAATGCAACAGGAGACGCGTCCAGCGCTGTTGACTGCGGGGTAAATGGGGTTTCCAGGGGTCCGCTAGTTCAAGAATGCGCGGACGTCCCCAGTCGAGCCAACGAAATTAACCAGGAGAACCTCTCTGGTGCACTCAACTCAAGACCAGCTCGTTCTTCAGTCCTCAGAAACAGGCGGAAGAGGTCCCTCATCCCAGAGACCCCCAGAAACAGCACGCCACAAATGACAGGTAAATGCCTTGCAACTAGAAATGAAAACAATGGAAACTTTTAATGTTTGGATATTTATTGTGAAATGCGAGCAAACATGTCTAACAGTGTATTGATTTCCACCAGACTTCTTCCCGAAAAGAAAAAGGACCCTGGAGTCCAAGCAGGATGAACGTAGCTCGCTTCAAGCCGGCACATCCACCAGCACTGAAGTAACGCCACGCAAAACGATAAGATGGTACGTATCAACTCCGAGTGTGTTTAACTGTCTGTATCAAGGCAATTCTATTACGATTTCAGTAATTATATTTATTATTTTGATTAGCCTGTTACTAATTGTAGTAAACGTGTAAGTGATTGACAACAACGAATTCAGTTGAATTCGCTTTAATTTAAACGCCCGTACTCTAATGTAAAGCTGTTGTTTAGCTGTTGAACAAACGCTAATTTGGTCGTTTTCTTTGCTTTGCAGATGTTTGCACTCCATGCAGCAGTCCACCTGTGTTTATCTGCAGAGCGGATGAACGAAAACAAGGGGACGAGAATTGTACTCTCTCTCAACTCATGTAGCAATAATGGCTCCGCCAACAGAGACTTTGTTGCAGTGTTACAATGTCTAAACGGTGCAATTTTATATTTTGCTTTTGTTTTAACTGTGTAGAGGGCTAGGCCACACTGCTCTAAATAGACTGGAGCCATACTGTTTGTTTTATTTTTTAAATATACTAACTTATTTTATTTATGTTCATAATAGTTGGTTCCTCTTTATTATTTACAGCTATTGTTATTGGTTTTTATAATTTCGGCCATATTTTATGTTGTCTTTTATTTAAGTTTTTGTTTGCAACAACATGCAAGAATGTTTCTGAGTTGTGTTTGTTCAAATATATTCTGTAGCTCACGCTGTACCTTTGAATCGAAGTGTAAATTAAATTATATTTTTGATAACCTGGTTGTATTCACGTGTGTTCCTGTGAAAGTCATGTATACTACTGTTCAACTACATAGCCTAATTGTGGATCATGGGATGTGGGTAAATGGCAATAAAAAAAAAATGTTTGCCCTTCACTTTTGAGGCGTCAACATTTTGCCTGTGACAAAGATTAAAGTTTGGCCTCTAAACAGGAGGGACTCAGCTGTTCCGCCCTCGGTGTTTGTGGGGAGGGATACGCGGGCAGCTGCGTGCTATAGGGAGGATTTAAATGCCATTTTCTTTCCATAATGAAGGAGGCAGGTGCCCTTGGAACCCCGCTTTGTCCACATAAGACCTTCATTTTCAGCACCCTCTCAGCTATCCCGCTAATGAAACACTTACCAAGACTTGAACAAAATGGGCTCCTTCTATTTACACGCCAACCACCTGCCTCCCCTCCCCCTTACCTACACACGATCTGTGAATAACATTTACTATAGATACCACCACACGCCAGATCTTTATCTGGCAGTGGAGCAGGAGACAAGCTAAAGGGAAAGAAAGCGAACAAAAACGATAGACAAATAGTGAGGGGGGGTCCCAAAACGAAATATAATGGTGAGGCCAAAAACGCTAACCGAACCAAAATATTAAAGATAGAATATTTTGTAGTCTAATCCGTTATATTATTCTATATATATTATATAGGATATAATATATATATAGAGATATTACTAATTTTTTTTTTAAAATTTATTTTTATTTTTTTTATTGACCGATCGATGAATTTGACCATGGGTTAATTAGAGTAGGCTATCTTAAATGCATAGCTCATTGATTTCGCCGATCTCAAATGACAATCTCAAATGTTATGAACAGCTACGTTTGTAATTACTAGAGTAATATTTTTAAAACTGATAAACTTGGAAAGGAGGGATAACGCGCTGCCTGCACAATAGGGAAAAGGTTTAGCTTAATCTTTGGATTTTACGCGAAATCGAGAAACATTGGGATTTTGAAAAATCTGATTTTATCAGACAAAAAAAAATCTAATAAATCTTCTGAAATATGCTCATCAACGAATTGTACACATTACCCCGATGTTTTTCCTTTCATTTGCGTCGTTCACATTTGGTATATGTGAAGAGCACCAGTGTTTCGCCAGATATAGCCTTTCTCTAAAGAAGTTTCCCATTTCCATGACCATCTGGCACCAAAAAAGGCGAAATAGAACAAAGGCCGCTAAAGGCGTAAGGCGAAGCGAGTGCCATCGCATTCACCTGCAAATGAGGCTTTGTGCTCTCATAGAAGCACTCGGTGCTCACAAATCCTGTTTGCTTTTGTTTCTAGTCCGTATCTAGTCGTGTGCGAGAAAACAGAGAGACTCCAGTCCGTCATGCCAGCGACTGGCCATCATTCAAGTGAAGAAACGAATAACTAGAGACGTGAAACGCAATTTCAGAGAGATAGTTGGGGTAACAGTTTAAATAATCATGTAATTTAAATGTAAACATAGAATAGTAATACAATAAATCTTAATAATTGTATTACGTATTTTGTTACACTCTATCCAAAATACCCTAAATAGGCCTTGAATTACTATTGATGTAATACTCTAGTCTATAGGAACAGGTGTAATGTGAGTTTTGTAGGCCTATAAAGGTTTATGCAATAATAAGCATTATGATCAAGAAGTAAAATAATTCTATTTACCTGAACTAATTTTTTATCTTTGGCGATATTTTAATAGTATATGTTCGCGAAAGCTGCACGTAAGCCTAATAATATTATTACACCACCGTGCTTCATAATTATTAATGAAAAACTAGGATTTTAATAAACGTAATTGTGTTACTTGTAATGTGAGGAATCCCCCAGGGTTTATCTGGACCTCATTATTTGAGCTTTTACACTAAAATCATTATGTCCAGATTGACAGGGTTTCCAATATGTTCCGTTATAGCTCAGCTGGGTGTCCTGACCAGATGGATTACCTCCTCAGGCTCATGGGACCTCGACTTTTATCAGCAAATCCCACAGAGACACATTCACTCAGCCTGTGCAGTCTGTACATCATTAAAGGAAGTTAAGAGTTCAATTCGAATCCTTTTATTCGGACTAAAACATTTCAATCGTGCTCGTTTATTTGACTAAAAACCAGTACGAAATATTGTGCAATGGTGTAAAGAAAAACTTCTGAATTCAAAATACTGCATTGAGCTACGCACTAAACTACAAAATATGATCAAGTAATTGAAATAAGTTAAATAGCTATTGTAAATAGCTTTTCTTACCATTTTTTTTCCAAAAATCACTGACATTTTTTTTCCAATTCCAATTCACTTAAAGAAAACAAATAATAGGCCTATAATTAAAAAAAAGAGAAGTCATATTTAACTATTCATGCTCCCCCTCAGTTTCTATCCATTTATTTTTCTTTCTGTAACAGGGGCGTCACTTTCCCAACATTGCTACCCTTTTTTGAGACGCACATCTGCAATTTGCAGCAAAACCATCAAACCATTCATCTCTGTGTTGTAGCCCTCTCTGTTTCAGAGCTGTTTCTCTTTTACTCATAAACCCCATAAAACTAGGCGGAGGCACTGGCAAGCTGTGTCTTCAAGGCTGGATACACCTCTATGGGTTCACTAGCTTGAATTAATGGCATTTGGTCCCAAAGTTTGCTCAGCGGTCCCAGAGACAGTGACAGCAGTACGTCCTTTTAAACGAATAACAAAGGCTTATCATTTATCTGGCAGCATATGGGCCAGACCCCCTCTGTAGCAGGCCTGCTCTCTGTGGTGTCTGCCAATACTGTTGTCCTGTTGATTCCATTGTTGACATAGTTGTCCTGCCACGAGGAGGTAAAGCGTAGCAGGCACTTGTTTTATTCCTTGTCCCGTTTGGGACCATTTTTTTTTTTGTGTGTGGAAATTTATAAGCCAGATATGGTATATCTGGTTTGGTTTTATTGACTTGAGATTAAGTTGGCACAAATGGTTAAAGAGGAAGCTGACATCCTGGTTTGCTACTTCAGCTTTCCTGAAATGTAATCCTAAGCCTTCAAGAACGGTAGCGAGATAATAAAGACAAAATTGTCATGCTTTTCAGGAACGCGTATGTGACGGAATGTCTGATTTGTTGCACATATTACAGGTGACAATGGTCCATACGAGGAGCTGTGCGCGAACAAAGGCAGAGTGGACAGCCGTGTTCCTGCCCAGGATAAGGTCAGAGGGTGCGCATGTAGTCATCCCCATAGCAACAAAGCCCCTCACCCCTGAAAGCATATGTATTGTCATAAGATCAGAGGTCACGGTGCTCCCCATATGGTCGTGTGCTGCATAAGTCATTGATCTGTCGGGATGCTCCAAAGGAATTCCGAAAGTGCCACTGAAAGACTTTTAGAAAAAAGACAACAACTGCTCCTGAATGCCATAAATGACTCCACGCCAGCATAAATAGCACCATTCTGGCCTGATGGCGAAGGAAAAGAGCGGGAAGCCGGACTGCCCACACACTTGTTTGAATAGCCAAGATGTTTGACCTCACCAAAACATGGCGGAAATGAAAACACAAACACGAGAAAGAAAAAACAAGATGTTTATTCAGGATAGAACTTTTGTCAATGTTGCGTTTTGGACACAGCACTTCATAAAAGTCACAGTTTGGATTTTACTGGGGAATTGAATCAGTAGTGTTTGTAGGATACAATATTTATTTTTTCCAAAACTAGTACATTCATATTGGTGAATGGATATACATAAAAACATGATTGAGAGGACAGAGCTAAGTTTTTATGCTGCTGAAGTTAAACAGCATTCACAAATTTGTAGTGCGTAAACAGCTTATAGTGATTTAAGAAAAACAAGAGCAAAGAGCACACATTTTGTTCCTGTCAACAGAAATCATTTAAAAACACTCAGCAATTAATAACCCTCCAAAATAAGGTCACATTGTTCACATGTGTACTCCTAAAAATAAAGGGTCTGTATTGGATCTATAGTCCATGAAGAATCTTTAGCATCCATGGAAACTTTACACGGCACAAAAACTTCTATATAGTTAAAAAAGTGATTAAAATATTCTTCACACTAAGAAAAAAAAAAGATTATTTTAAGAACTGTTCACTGAAAAGTTCTTTGGTGAACCCACAATGGTTCTTCTATGGCATTCATTGCAAAACCCCCTTTTAGAACCTTTATTTTTAAGAGTATGGAGCAGAAGTAGTCAAACCACTCACAAAAAGTATGGAAAAGCCTTTTTTTATATAAGAAAATAACTGAATAAGCAATATCAAAAACTCAAAATCATACTTAAACAATGGTATTCTAAAAATATGTGACCCTGGAGCACAAAACTAGTCATAAGGGTCCATTTTTTTTTTAAATTGAGATTTATACATCATCTATCTGAAAGCTGAATAAATACGCTTTCCACTGATGTATGGTTGTTTATGATGGGACAGTATTTGGCTGAGATACAACTATTTGAAAATCTGAGGGTGCAAAAAATCAAAATACTGAGTAAATTGCCTTTAAAGGGGTAAATGAATGAGTCTTAGCCTGCATATTACTAATACAAAATTACGTTTTGATATATTTACAGTAGGACATTTACAACATATCTTCATGGAACATGATCTTTACTTAATATCCTAATGATTTTTGACATTAAAAAAAATCAATAATCTTGACCCATACAATGTTTTTTTTGGCTATTGCTAAAAATATACCCAAGTGACTTAAGACTGGTTTTGTGGTCCAGGGTCACATATGTATACACGTCTTGTTGCTTCAAAAGAAATTCAACTGTCTGAAAAAATATAAAGATGAACAGGATTAGTCAGACAAGAAGATATCTTAAAACCAGCTGATGCTGAACCTGAGCAAACCTGATCTCTTATATTAATTCTATCTGAAACTGTCCCAGTAGCGTCTCAGCTGTCCTCATGAATAACAGTTGGTGTGGACAGTTGCTCAGAGCTGGTCAGGCTGTCCTGTCTGCTCGGCACTGAAAGGCTGAAGGTGGCTGATTGACGGTGGAAGCTGCTGCGCAGTTCCTTCCCTCTGGCCAGATCTCCCCGTCTCTCCCTTGCCAACATGAGGTTGAGAGATTCTGCAATGCTGTTCAGTGTCCTGTCCATGTGTGTGATCTGTGGGGAAACGAGTGTGTGGCCTCAGCACATCTTTCAAAACAGTGTCTTAAATAACGTCGTCACAGCGTCTGTGTAAATAATGTCATAAACAAGAGTCAAACTGTCAATACAAGATATAAAACACCAGCGACTGATAAAAGATCCCATCTGTATAGAGAGACTAGAAAAGGCAATAAATCCATTCTTTTATATGTTGTAAATGGGATTAAAGTTTGATCAATTAGGTGATGATGAATAGTCGAAACATGAGTAGATTAGGCCACACTAATTTGTTAAAAGCGAATTGAGTGGAAACTATTTATAGTCAGGACTATAGTTATTTATTTAAATTGAAATATAGGGCCATTTTGGTGATACCATCTGATAAACTATTTTGAAACATGCACTGAAAAAATTCAATGAAAAAGAGCCACAAGTAACACTGATTTAAATGTGATATTTTGAAGTACAAAGACTGAAAATAGTATTTTGTACAGTGGTCATCTTAGTTTTATTTGTAATTTTAAAAAAAAATATATATTTTTTTTAAGATTGTCTGAGAGCGGTTTGGTATATATATGTGCATGAAAAACAACATACATCAATACCAGTGGGGATTCTTGTTAAATATTTAAAGGGCTTCATGTTTGAGAGGAAGAAAACTGTCAGAGAAATACTTGTTATTCTTCATTTTACAGTTGGGGAACCAAATGTCTTGAGGTTCTTTCCCTTGGGTTGAGGCTAAGTGACGTGTGGAGCCAGTGCTGTCTACACCCCATTAGAGATAACCAGACGAGTGTCTCCGTGCTGAACCACAGTTTACACAATGATAGGGGCACCACAGTCACATACAAACACATGCACACATGCACAAACACACCACACCATACAGAGTGTGGCAGGAGATTCGAGCATGTAAACATATACAGCCGTTCCCCATATAGACACGAATGCAAACATGCACACTGCTAACCACAGAGAAAAACAAGATCTTGAGTCGAAGCTTAAAAGGAAAATTCTGCCATCATTTATTTACACTCACATACAAGTTTTCATAATACTATAAAAGTTCCCCCCAAAACATTTACTATTCACCTAGAACACTTCGAACTATTCTCTATTAAATATTATAAACTTGAAAATTTGATGGGGAAATATCTTTAATTGGGAGAACAATATAAAGTATTTTAGTAGTCTGAATAAACAGATTAAATGTATTTTAAATAATAATCCATATAAACTATAAACTTAATAAAATTAAGTTTTATTCAGTGACAATAAAGATATGTATAATGTAACAAAAGATTTATAATTCAATGCTGTTTTTCTGTTCAAGTAATACAATTCTGTTCAAATAATGCTGTTCAAATAAGTATTTTTTTGTTTTAAACTTAATCATCCTGAACGAATTAGAGAAAAAAAAAAACTTGTCTGGTTTCACAATAATATTAAAGCAGTAATGGTTTCAATATGATAATTATAAGAAATGTTCCTTGAGTTCCTTGTTCCTTGAATAGTGGCTGCTGAAAATTCAGCGTTGTCAAGAATAAATTGCATTATAAATAATAAATAGAAAAGTATTTTAATTGTATTTCTATATTATCTATATTACTGTATTTTTTCATAATTTCTAAAAAAAAAAAAGGTTTCTATAACATTAAAAAAATGTTAACCCCACATTTTTAAACAGTAGTGTATATGATTAAATAAATAAAAATGAATATTAAAAAGGGACTGTTTGCCAACATGCAAATGCCCTAAATGTGAAGAGAGTTCAGTCAGAGTGTAAGAAGAAGACTGTGTCAGCAATGCAGTAATGAGTTACTTCAGATGGGTGTTTGCATAAATGTTAAGGCTATTTGTTCCTGTTTATGCCAGACACTGCCTGCTTCCTGTTTACCTCAGAATTATGGGAAGAATAATGACACTGTAAGGGGCAGGGTATCCTGTTCTACAACTAATGACACATTTTCAAAGTTCTTTACAAAAAAAAAAAAAAAAATTAAAAGCGGGGTCTGCTGGGAAAAAAAAGAACACTTAATTTGGCTACTCAATGCACCAGTCACTAGTATTGCCACAGAAATGTGCCTAACATTACAAAAGCGGGCCAATGAGATCAAACAATCCTAAAGTCATCTACTTTTAAGGCAGCACAATTGAAAAAAGATGTCATCTCTCCCTAAAGATATGTCAGCTATGAAACCCGTAAAAAAGGTCTAATTCCTCTTACAATGCTTTTCTAAACATTCTCAGTAAAGAATTTAAAACATGTCGAACAGGCTTTTTTCAGGCATTTCAGAAAATGAGTCAATTTGCTTCTTACTCAAACATTTACGAGAGACAAAGAGGGAGAAAGAGAGTGAGTATGTGAGAGAGAGATCATGTGAACAAGTGTGCACGCTGTTTCGAGTTCGTGTCTGGGATGAGAGCTGTTTGTAAAAGGATTTATGGCTGGAGTGGCAAATGAACAGGAGCAGAGTGAGTGTTTGTACAGCTCCTGAATCCCCGTCATTCTGAGAGGCCAACATACCTCTCACTTTTCACACACACACACACACACACTTAACACCCTTATCAGCACACATCACTGTGAGAATGTTTGAGAAGTCTTCAAAAAGTGATGTTTGATTGAAGGCAGAGAAAGAGAGAGGTTCCTTCTGTCTCCAGGTTAAGGCTTGATGAATGAAGCTTACAGATCCTTATCAGTAGAGTCCTTGCTGAACCAATTGTGCTGTGTGCATTTGCTAATAAACTAAAGAACTGGAACTTGGTATTGTTATACTAATGAGTAACCTCTTGGAAATGCTTGGTTTCTGAGTTTATTGCGCAGTAAAATTCAAAAGCAGGTGGTATTAACTGAAAAGATATTTCAGAAACTTGAACCCTCAATAGTTATAAAGTTTCCCCTGTGTTTTTACAACACATGAATGCTATAAATGTCCAGTAATATTCAAGCGCTTACCTTCTCTTCCATCCTGTTGAGTCTGGAGCCAATAGTGTGTATGCCTTTGTCTTTCATGCGCTCTAAAAGAGACAAAAATGGAGCAAAGAAAAACATCATAAAAACGCTGCATAAACACGAATGTGCACTAAGACTAAAAGACAACAATAAACACCAACATTAAGAACAACGAAGGGGTCAAACTGTAGCAAAACAATGTGTCGGGTTGAGGAACGAGAGAGGAGAGAGGAGAGAGGGTAATGAATGACCTAGCTTTACCTGAACTTGTCTGGAAGAGGGACAGCTTCCCTAAGGACTGATCCAGTCTGTCAGGGCCAAGTGTGCAGCATGGGAAATGTTGATGTACAGAAATGGCAGATGAAATGTGAGAGGAATAGTGACAGGGATGAATGTACTCTTAACTTCTCAGCTTTATTTACCCAAAGGTCATGAAACAGTCATTCATTTAGCTATTCTACCTATAAAATGCCATCCATGTGTAGCCATGATAAAGTAAACACTTTTCTCAACACACACTTAACTGCTACTAAGTGATATAAAGTCCTCATCCCACCTTCTCTGTAGCTCCTTGATGCGCACCATGACGTTGAGATGACCCTGTGAATACTGCTCAATGACATCCCTCACATCATATGGCTTACGTGCTTGCTGCAAAAACAGCCAAAATGATATAATATTTTAATTATAATGAAATAGTAATATTTAATAATATACTATTCCAGGGTTTTGGGTCTGTACATTTTTAACATTATTGGAAAAAAGGGACTTAAACTACATACACACAGACATTTTCCATTTCAGTATTATTTAATGAATAGTTGGAATAGTTGTCAGCAGGACTGAAACAGAATCTGTATAGAGGTTTACTGTCACTTTTTTGATCAATTGAATGCACCTTTGCTGAATAAAAGAACAAAAATTAGTGACCCCAAACTTTTGAACGTTATTGTATAAAAGGAAATATGTGCATAGGACCTGTTTATATTTAACTTAAATATATTTTTCATTTATTATTATAGTGCATTAAGCTTTTATGATTTTAAGATTTTTATAATTATTGTAACATTCTTACACTTTGACCTCATATTAATTGAGAGAATGCATTTGTACTTTTCATAATTAAACTGTCACAATGCACGACTATTCAAGTGAAAAGTGAAAAGTAAATTTTTTCCATTATACATTTCAACATTTTAAACATAAAATCTTGATATGGTCTTGCCTAGGGCCCTATACTGGTTGGCCCTGTATATAAATGAAACTTTAGATGAATAAAGTCTGAAGAATCAAATCATCAGAAGGGTGAACTCTTTTTACTTCATAGCCTACAAAATCAAACCAGCCCAGAGGGGAAATATTTCCTTTTGATTGTCAAATTTGAGGAAACCGATTCTCATCTGCTGACACCAAACGTACATCCCGATCAAACGCTTAATCACTGCTCTCAGAGCATATCGAGCACAGGCGATGATGCTTATGGCTATTTAAATGTATTTGAGCTTCCTGACTAACACAGGGAAAATGTGTGAAGCTCCATGTTTGCAACAGAACTTAAGCTCAGTTTGATTAACGTCAGTGAAATAACCAAACATTCACACACCTCCGGAACAAATTACACAATTCAGGAGAAGCTAGAGCCATTCAAAGGAGGGTAAACACTGTCATGACATCAGACACAGCAAATCTAGCCAGCAGCATCTGACAAACACTCCAAAGTGTGTGTTCTGTGTCGCAAGAGTGTGTGAGAGGAGGGGAGAAAATAAGGGGATTGAAATGAAAGGATGGCGAGAGGATGGGAGGGCAAAGAGAAAGGACAAACAAAGTGCAGTAACGAATATCAAGTGTCACACAATCGCACAAAGGAGAAGAAAGTGTGTAGGACAGCTATTAATGTAATCCTCTGACATTAGCATGTATTTTTAAGGACTCAGGCAGAGCATCTGCTGTTACTGAATGAGTCTCAACTCAAGATCTTCCCTTCTCTACGTTTCAAAAGACACCTTATTCTCTGCTTACACTGAAATTCATTAAGGAATGTTACTTACTGGAAACGTGAATTTAAAAGCCACTGATGTTTCTTTATCGTCAAATATACCATAAAATCACATAATAGCTCCTACACTACAATCAAGAGAAATGAATCTGCATTTCTGCTCATATTATCACTCTAATGCCATGCTAACTCTGTAACATCATGCTAATTTGATTAGATTTTGGTTGTGTTTGCAAACTGAAAAAAGAGAATCTTACCTGGAACTTCTTTTTGGCCACAAAGTAGAACATTCTCTGGATCACACGGATGGCAGCTCTGTGGGAATCCCGCAACCTGTGTGTTTATGTGTCATGATTAGTATGGAGAAAGATACTTAAAGCCCATTTTAAAGGGATAGTTCACTCAAATTGAAAACTGTGCTATTGTTTACTCACTCTCATGTCATTTTAAACATGTATGACTTTCTTTTTCAACTGTGCAACACAAAGATCATTTGAAAAATGGCTGCTTTTTCCCTCACAATGAAAGCCAATGATGTTTTGGACCCCACTGACTTTCATTGTATGGGCAAAAACATTCTTCAAGATATTGTCTTTTGAGCTCCACAGAAGAAACAAAGTCAAACAGGTCTAGAACGACATGAACGTGAGTCAGTAGGATCAATTTTTGATAGTTCCCTCAAAAATGAAAATTCTGTCATTAATTACTCATGTCATTCCAAACCCGTAAAACCTTTGTGCATCTATTCCCCTGAACACACGTTGAAGACTGACACCGAAGAGAAGAAACTGTTGAATAAAGTCATTATTTTTGTTTTCTTTGAACACAAAATGTATTCTCATAACTTCATAAAATTAAGGTTGAACCAGTGATGTCACATAACTCCCACAGAAAAAATTACTATAGTAATTTATATTAAAATAAGATTTAGCCATAGAACGTACTTGAATAATTTGTGTTGGGTAATTCTATAGTCGCTGTAAGGAAACAAACTATAGTAATTAGTAACACATACTTTAACCAATTCTGTGCCTAAGATTTCTACACTATAGGGTAATATTATCTCAATACCGACAGTTTACGTAGTTAAAATCTAAAGTAGACTGGACTATTTATTACTAGTATCAGTTCACTATAGTTAATACTACAGTATGTGTAGCATCATTAAACATAGTGCTGTAACAATTATAAGATATACAGTCTAATACCACTTATCGATAGTTATGCCAAAAAACACTATAGTATTTACTATTAATTACTATAGTATTTTTTCATGCGGGCTATTTTGTCGATATCCTTTCTACCTTTCTGGGCCTTGAACATGCTAGTTCTGCTGCTGTCTTTGCAGGGTCAGAAAGCTCTCAGATTCCATTCAAAAATATCTTAATTTGTGTTCCGAATATGAACGAAGGTCTTACGGTTTTGGAATGACATAAGTGTTAGTAATTAATGACAGAATTTTAATTTCCCTTTCATTCTTAAGATTATTGAAGAATTGTACAATTTTAGGAAATGAAAACTGCATTTCTGATGTAGATGTTTTATCTATGGTCATAAATGTGGCATCTGACATTATGGTTGTATATGTCACCCCTAACTAACTAAGCACAATCAATGACCTTTCACATTTTCAATACCATTTGCAAAATAAACCTATCAGCCTCCAGCAGGCCCTTCAGGTGCAGCCCAAAGTCACTCCAGATGTTGTTTATGTGGTCAGGACTTTTGCAAGTGGCCATTGAGCACAAAAGGGGGTTTTCATTCACTTCTTTTCTCCTTTCTTTTTTTTGTTTCTTTTTCTTTTTCCTTTTTTCATCCGTTTTTCTTCCATTTTTCTCGTTTTTTTTTTGTCTCGTTTCTTTTCAATTTTTTACTCTCTTTCTTTTTTTTTCTTTTTTTTTTCTCTTTCTTTTTTCTCATTTCTTTTTTTCTCTTTTCTTTTTTTCTATTTCTTTTTCATCTTTTTTTTTTTTTTTTCACTCTCCACTTTTTTCTTCTCCTCGTTCACTTCATTTTCCCTCACGTCTTTTTTCTTCGACTTCTTTTTTCATTTTTTTATTCTTTTTCTTCTTCCTTTTTTTTCTTCGCATTATCCCTCTTTTTCTTCGCTGTTTCTTCCTTTCTCTTTCTCTTGTACTTTCTTTTTTTTTTTTCCATCACGTTATCTCTTTTCAATTTTCGCTGTTCTTCTTCACTCACTCGTTCTTTTTTTTTCTTTTGTCTTTTTCATCTTTTCATTTTTTCTTCACTTTTCTTTTTTTTCCCCTTCTTTTCTTTTTTTTTCTTCTTGTCAGGGTTTTCTTTCTTATTCACACATTTTTTTTTTCACCTTCTTTTTTTTCTTTTCTCACTTTTCACCTTTATCTTTTTTTTCCTTTTTTTTTTGTCATTTCACTTTTTTTCTTTTTCCTTCTCATCTTTCGTTTCACTTTTTTGTTTTGTGTCTCCTCTTTTTTTTCTCTTTTTCTTGCTTCTTTCTTTTTTCCTTCTTTTGTCTTTTCACGACCAGGGCACAGTGTCTAAGAGAAAATACAAGGCTCTCTCTGCTTCTCAAAGGTTCCAAAAACCACAGCACTGAGATTTGGTGGGGGGAAGGGCGCTGACTCCCAGGAGACCCAAGGTTATCTAGGGGAATGGGACATTTTCTTAAAGAAAGCCGTAGTATGAGAGGTACACTTTCTCTTGCATGTCGGCTATATGCGATACGTGCCTGCATCATGTTAGCATGCTAAGGCTCATGTCTGTTGCATGTCACTCTGACAAAAGATGGAGCACACTCACACAAGTTTCTTTAAAATGCATTAGCAGTAGACTGGCTGCAGGCTATGAAGCCTCATTGACTTAATGGACATGGCTGGCTGACAGTTTCTGGTTTCTCCCTGGCTGCGGGCTACAGGGAATTGAGGGATAAGACATATGCCATGCTCCAGGCAACTGCCAATTAACTGCTCTTTGGTGCCATACTCTAGACTTCAAGCAGCATCCCTCTGGGTTATATTGCCAGTGGTTAAATAGCAAGCCTTCATAGCTTTGAGCATTATCATACCCACTGCAATGCAACACCTGTTAAGTTATCATTAAAAGGGGAAGAAAAGAGGTAATGGAAAACTTCAGATAACAAAAACTGATACTATTTTGCATACTTAGTATAACTTAGTTTATGATATATTTCCATGCATATTTATGCTTGGAAACAGCTACACATTATAATTATGATAAAATAATCAAAACTAGTATAAAAAAAATTGAAGCTTGGAATTATGCTGTAAGCAACAGTTTATATTTAACAAATGTATATTATTGACTCTTCACTTGTTTACCGCTTTTTCTTCACTCTACAGTCCAACTTATCTATCTTAAAAATACATAAATATAATTAAAATATAAATTTTGTAGAGAAATTAGTATTGGCACAACATATATTTGTCGAATTTGAACTATTTTCTATATAAATATTAAAATACTGCATTTAAATATAACAACCATGAAAGGTCTTTAGACCATGAGAAATATTCAGTCAGGTATGTGGAAACTTTTATAAATATACTACTGTTCAATGGTTAGTTAGTATGCTGTTATTTATCGATGAAAAGTGCAGCAAAATACAGTAACATTGTGAAATATTACAATTCAAACTCGTATGATAGGATACGATACGAACATAATATAACATGTGACCCTGGACCACAAAACCAGTCATAAGGGTCAATATTTTGAAATTGAGATTTATACATCATCTAAAAACTGAATAAATAAGCTTTCCATTGATGTATGATTTGTTATGATGGGACAATATTTGGCCGAGATACAACTATTTGAAAATCTGGAATCTGAGGGTGCAAAAAAAAAAAATCTAAACACTGAGAAAATCACCTTTAAAGTTGTCCAAATAAAGTCCTTAGCAATGCATATTTACTAATCAAAAATTAAGTTTGATATATTTACAGTAGGAAATTTACAAAAAATCTTCATGGAACATGATCTTTACTTAATATCCTAAGGATTTTTGGCATAAAAGAAAAATAGACAATTTTGACCCATACAATGTATTTTTGGCCATTGCTACAAATATACCCATGATACTTCTGACTGGTTTTGTGGTCCAGGGTCACATATAATATAATAAAATCACTTTAAAATGTATTTCTGTGATTGCAAAGCTTTGGTATCACCTTCAGAAATCATTCTAATGTGCTGATTTGCAGCTCAAGAAACATGAATGAATAGAAAGCTCAAAAGAACAGCATTTACTTAAAAGGTTTACATCATGTCAAGCACTGAATGACTCTTGAGCAATACATGTTTATGGTATAATGATCAGTGTGACATGCATCTCAGAGATCAATATGGTAGGAAGATCATGTTTAGGTGGAACGTTATTTGAAACTACAGAAGCTAAATTGATAAGCTCAGGTTGGAATCTGCCAGCGATCTGCACAGAGTTCAGGAATCATACCTCCCTGGGTGTTTGTCATTCCAATGGAGCATGCAAAGACAACAGAGAGAGAGAGAGAGAGAGAGATAGAGAGGTGGGGGACACAAGAGATAGAACATGGGAACCACCCCAGCTGTCCCTGAGGCAGTGCCACTTCCTCTCTCCAGTCATGGTTACCAGCATAGCAACGCTGGTCTCATGACCTCAGCAGGGTCACCATCTGCCTCTAGTGCTGGTACAAAGCCTGGCTAATGGCGAACACTGGTGGAAACGTACGCAAAGGGAGAAAGACTCCCACTGGGACAGAGAGAGAAAGAAAGAAAGAAAAAGATGGAGAGAGATAGACAGATAGGGAGAGAAAGAGAAAAGGAGGCAATCATATGAGGTCTTCTTTCTGCCAAAGGCAGACTGCAAATCTCTCTTCAGTTCCCAATCTTTTTTTTTTTTGAGCCTGCTAAACAATAGCAGCCAGATGTGAAAGAAACTGCATATGCACTGGAGGGCCACAGATCACTGGAACATGCAAGGAAGTTTGTCTAGACAGCATTCATGCTGCATTGTGTACCTTAATGTACTAACATTGTGATTATTACAAAACAATAATCCCACAGCAAGCAAGACAAAATCAACGCTTGCTGTGAGGAAAAACATCAAAGGGATATTTCACTAAAATAAATAAAATTCTGTCATCAGTTGTTCATGTTGCTCCAAACCTGTATGCATTATTTTTAAGCCTTTATGTATAATGCATTTTATAAAATATACAGTGGGGAAAAAAAGTATTTAGTCAGCCACCAATTGTGCAAGTTCTCCCACTTAAAAAGATGAGAGAGGCCTGTAATTTTCATCATAGATATACCTCAACTATGAGAGACAAAATGAGAAAAAAAAATCCAGAAAATCACATTGTAGGATTTTTAAAGAATTTATTTGCAAATTATGGTGGAAAATAAGTATTTGGTCAATAACAAAATTTCATCTCAATACTTTGTTATATACCCTTTGTTGGCAATGACAGAGGTCAAACGTTTTCTGTAAGTCTTCACAAGGTTCACACACACTGTTGCTGGTATTTTGGCCCATTCCTCCATGCAGATCTCCTCTAGAGCAGTAATGTTTTGGGGCTGTCGCTGGGCAACACGGATTTTCAACTCCCTCCAAAGATTTTCTATGGGGTTGAGATCTGGAGACTGGCTAGGCCACTCTAGGACCTTGAAATGCTTCTTACGAAGACACTCCTTCGTTGCCCGGGCTGTGTGTTTGGGATCATTGTCATGCTGAAAAACCCAGCAACGTTTCATCTTCAATGCCCTTGCCGATGGAAGGAGGTTTTCACTCAAAATACATGGGATACATGGCCCCATTCGTTCTTTCGTTTACACAGATCAGTCGTCATGGTCCCCTTGCAGAAAAACAGCCCCAAAGCATGATGTTTCACCCCCATGCTTCACAGTAGGTATGTTGTTCTTTGGATGCAACTCAGCATTCTTTCTCCTCCAAACACGACAAGTTGAGTTTTACCAAAAAGTTCTATTTTGGTTTCATCGGACCATATGACATTCTCCCAATCCTTTTCTGGATCATCCAAATGCTCTCTAGCAAAACTTCAGATGGGCCTGGACATGTACTGGCTTAAGCAGGGGGGACACGTCTGGCACTGCAGGATTGAGTCCCTGGCGGCGCAGTGTGTTAATGATGGTAGCCTTTGTTACTTTGGTCACAGCTCACTGCAGGTCATTCACTAGGTCACCCCGTGTGGTTCTGGGATTTTTGCTCACAGTTCTTGTGATCATTTTGACCCAACGGGGTGAGATCTTGAGTGGAGCCCCAGATCAAGGGAGATTATCAATGGTCTTGTATGTCTTCCATTTTCTAAAAATTCCTCCCACAGTTGATTTCTTCACACCAAGATGCTTACCTATTGCAGATTCAGTCTTCCCAGCATGGTGCAGGTCTACAATTTTGTTTCTGGTGTTTTTTGACAGCTCTTTGGTCTTGGCCATGGTTGAGTTTGGAGTGTGACTGTTTGAGGTGTGGACAGGTGTCTTTTATACTGATAACGTGTTCAAACAGATGCCATTAATACAGGAAACCAGTGGAGGACAGAGGAGCCTCTAAAAAGAAGAAGTTACAGGTCTGTGAGAAACAGAAATCTTGCTTGTTTGTAGGTGACCAAATACTTATTTTACCGAGGAATTACCAATTAATTCTTTAAAAATCCTACAATGTGATTTCTGGATTTTTTTTTTCTCATTTTATCTCTCATAGTTGAGGTATACATATGAAGAAAATTACAGGCCTCTCTCATCTTTTTAATGGGAGAACTTGCACAATTGGTGGCTGACTAATACTTTTTTTCCCCACTGTATATAATATATATATATATATATATAATGTGTGTGTGTGTGTGTGTGTGTGGGATGTATGTCCCTACTGCTTTTAAATGCAATAAAAGCATAAAAGTTCATTAACCAACTCACAAACTTTTTCTTGCACTGTGAACACAAAAGTCAGAATTGTGAGATATAAATGCAGAATTGCAAGATATGAATGTGTAATTCTGAGAAAAAAAGATGTAAACTTGCAACTGCTAGTTTTTAAGTTGCAATTCTAAAAAGAAAAGTCATAGTTGTGAGATATAAAGTCTATATATATATAATTCAAAGAAAAACATAGGAGTTGTGAGATTGTAAGAACTTTAAGGCATTGGTTTACATGTTACATGTACAGATTAAAAATTAAATCCATTATGAATTAAAAATCAACCCATTTTGTGCAGTTTTAATTGTTAAAATACAAGCCAATTTTATAGGCTGAAGATCCGAGTTTGCGTGCTTGTACATGTAAATTGCAAGTGAAGTCGTACTTGTGACAAAGGCTGTCATAATTGCACCAAATAAAGATCAAAGAATTGCGTCATGGGACAGGAAATAAACACGTCATTAGTACCATCAACACATCAGGCCAAAGGCTTAAACTCCCCACCTCCAATTAACTCTAATGGGGCGTGTTCAGCAACATTTGGTCTGAGGAGGTGATCTCAGCTTGGCCAAGCAGTGTTAGATAATGACATACACCCTTCTGTGCATCTAACCCTCATTAGTGGAGGGTAGATGAGAGAACACCTGATCCAAGGTCAGCGACCGCTCCTTAGGGCAACATGTGCAACATCTTTTGCATTGATTATTAGTGCTAAATGTTTGGGGACGGAGAGCAAGAATTCAGAGGGGAAGGAGAAGCTTAAGAGATGAGGACATATTACTGACTAAATTATGGCTTACAGTATATAAACTGGATAAAAATAACTGAATCTGCAAAGGTGATAGAAATTCAGTGGCATTTTATTTTGACTGTTTGTATGTTTAAGGTAGGAAAATGAGCCTGTTATTTGACCTTCCTCTGCTAATCTGCGTGTAATCAAATGCAGATAAACAGGAAACGTAACAATCACCGGGCTTCTCTCTAATCTTATCACTGGAAAGCATCCATGTACACACACACACACACGCACACACAAACACTCTCTTTCACACCAACACGGCCTCAGTGGCACTGCAAAAGACAAACTCAATCAGACAGATGTGCAACTAAATGAGAGCATGCAAAATTACAGAAGGATAAGGGTAAATTTATGTCCAGCACATAAATAGTTTATTTACATAGAAAGAGATTTATGAAGATAAATTGTCACTACCTACTGTATCTATTTTCATATGTTGGTTTTCATAATCTTTTAGAGTTTTCAGAGTTGTAAATTTTACTTGATTTACATTTTTGGCAAAAGCTTTTATCCACTTATTAAAGAAATTACTTTTATTCAGCAAGGATCCATTAAATTGATTTAAAAGTGACAGTAAAGATTTTACATTGTTACAAAATAAATGCTGTTCTTTTCATCTTAACGCTTTAGTTTAGGGACCGATTCTCACTATTAACTAGTTGCCTATTAGCATGCCTATTATTAACATATTGGCTGTTTATTAGTACTTATAAAGCACATATTCTGCATGACCATATGCTACATCCCTAAACTATACCTAAACTTAACAACTAACTTACTACCTATTAATAAGCAGCAAATTAGGAGTTTGTTAAGGCAAAAGTTGTAGTTAATGGTTTGTTATTAGTGAGAATTGGACCTTAAAATAAAGTGTGACCCAACTTTCTATTCATTAAAGAATCTTGAAATAAATGCATTATTATTTTCACAAAAAATATTACTCAGAACAACCACTTTCAACATTGATAATAATAAGAAATGTATCTCGAACAGCAAACCAGCATATTAGAACGATTTCTGAAAGATCATGTGACACTGAAGACTGGATGAAAGACTGCAGAAGATTCAGCTTTACCGTCACAGAAATAAATCATATTTTACAATATATTAAAATAGAAAACAGTTATTTTAAATTGCAATAATAATTTACAATATTACTGTTTTACTGTATTTTTGATCAAATGATTGCAGCTTTGGTGAGCATAAGAGACTTGTTTTCAAACTTAAACTTTTGATTGGTACGTGTGAGTATACAGTGGTTACGGAAAGTATTCAGACCCCTTTAAATTTTTCACTCTTTGTTATATTGCCGCCATTTTCTAAATCCTTTAGTTATTTTTTTTCCTCATTAATGTAACACAGCACCCCATATTGACAGAAAACACAGAATTTTTTACATTTTTGCAGATTTATTAAAAAAGAAAAACTGAAATATCACATGGTCCTAAGTATTCAGACCCTTTGCTGTGACACTCATAGATTTAACTCAGGTGCTGTCCATTTCTACTGATCAACCTTGAGATGGTTCTACACCTTCATTTGATTCCAGCTGTGTTTGATTATACTGATTAGACTTGATTAGGAAAGCCACACACCTGTCTATATAAGATCTTACAGCTCACAGTGCATGTCAGAGCAAATGAGAATCATGAGGTCAAAGGAACTGCCGGAAGAGCTCAGAGACAGAACTGTGGCAATGCACAGATCTGGCCAAGGTTACAAAAAATTTTTCTGCTGCACTTAAGGTTCCTAAGAGCACAGTGGCCTCCATAATCCTTAAATGGAAGACGTTTGGGACGACCAGAACCCTTCCTAGAGCTGGCCGTCTGGCCAAACTGAGCTATCGGGGGAGAAGAGCCTTGGTGAGAGAGGTTTAGAAGAACCCAAAGATCACTGTGGCTTAGCTCCAGAGATGCAGTCGGGAGATGGGAGAAAGTTGTAGAAAGTCAACCATCACTGCAGCACCTCCACCAGTCGGGGCTTTATGGCAGAGTGGCCCGACGGAAGCCTCTCCTCAGTGCAAGACACATGAAAGCCCGCATGGAGTTTTGCTAAAAAACACCTGAAGGACTCCAAGATGGTGAATAATAAGATTCTCTGGTCCCTGATTAGACCAGATAGAACTTTTTGGCCTTAATTCTAAGCGTATGTGTGGCGAAAACCAGGCACTGCTCATCACCTGTCCAATACATTCCCAACAGTGAAGCATGGTGGTGGCAGCATCATGCTGTGGGGGGGGGGGGGGGGGGTTTTTTTTGGGGGGTGGGGTTTTCAGCTGCAGGGACAGAGACTGGTTGCATTCGAGGGAAAGATGAATGCGGCCAAGTACGGGGATATCCTGGACGAAACCTTCTCCAGAGTGCTCAGGACCTCAGACTGGGCCGAAGGTTTACCTTCCAACAAGACAATGACCCTTATCACACAGCTAAAATAACGAAGGAGTGCTTCACAACAACTCTGTGACTGTTCGTGAATGACCCAGCCAGAGCCCTGACTTAAACCAAATTAAGCATCTCTGGAGAGACCTAAAAATGACTGTCCACCAACGTTTACCATCCAAAAAAAACCCCCCCCCCTTACAGAACTGGAGAGGATCTGCAATGAGGAATGGCAGAGGATCCCCAAATTTTTGTGGGAAAAACTTGTTGCATCTTTCCCAAAAAGACTCATGGCTGTATTAGATCAAAAGGGTGCTTCTACTAAATACTGAGCAAAGGGTCTGAATATTTAGGACCATGTGATATTTCATTTTTTCATTTTTTCTTTTTTAATAAATCGGCAAAAATGTCAACATGCTGTGTTTTTCTGTCAATATGGGGGGCTGTGTGTACTTTAATGAGAAACAAATAACTTAAATGATTTTAGCAAATATTAGGCTGCAATATAACAAAGAGTGAAAAATTTAAGGGGGTCTGAATACTTTCCGTACCCACTGTATATACTGATTTTTACTTTTTTGATTTTAAAAAGCAGCCAATCAAAGAATTTATAGTAGTTTGAAATTTTGCCCCAGCAATTGTAAGTTTAGATATAACTTACAACTCAATCATCCCAAAGGAGTGACCCGCATACTCAAACCCTCCCTAATGTTTTGTTACGTCATATGATGAATCACAAACACATGTCAATTACCACAATGTCCCCCACAGAGGCCATGTGCACTCTTGTGACTCGTCTCAGCGAGTCAAAGGATGAAGACCTTTGTGTGGCGGTGTTGCGCCACAGGCTGCAGGATCGTGGCACTATGGCACTAAAAGGCTCATGGGGGCCCTGTGTCTAAGAATAGCTCTGTGGAAGAGGAGGGGAAGAGTGCTTCGGTTAGCCGCGGTCTGAGAATCACAAGGTTTAGAGGGCTCTGCTGCGCGGTACAGGACATTATCCCAAATATCAGCTCCGTCTTCCCCCTCAAGCTCAAATACTTCAATGACATTTTAATAAGTGGTCAGCTGAGATAAGAGGCTGGACGTTGTACGCTGGGGTAAAGGCCCGGGGCGGAGTCTGGGCCTCTGGCTAGAAGCCATCACACACACACACACACACACACACATATGTGCGCACAAAGACGTGCGGAAGCAAGATGCTCACACACACACTTCAGCCAAGCAAGGCTCTTTCTCTGAGCAATCAAGCCGCCAGCGAATACGGAGAGTATTAAATGTCCTTATGAGGAGTGACACACAGCGAAGCAGCATTCACTTTGACATTGAGTCCTCCGCTGCTATACACCATGACTAAATGGCTTATGTTCCAAACTTGTGGCCTCATATGATCCTAAACATTACAGCAGCAAAGAAACTGACAGCATTCATTTCAACGCAAGTCCTTATACATCACCAGGGGCCTCCGAGCCTTTTGTCATATCATGTTGCCAGCTAACAAAAGTCACTAACTTTGCCGGGCCGTCTAAAAGAAACCTGATATGGCACATATTATATATACAAAGTGAAACGGAAATATTGGTGCTCAGAGACAACAAATGTATTGTTAAGGAGGCAAATGTATTGTGAATTTTTTTGAATTTTACAAAGTTGATAAAAGTTGATGCAAAACCAGAAATTCTGTCATCATTTACTGTCCTTCGCATAATTCCAAACCTGTATGATTTGTGCAGAACATAATAGAAGATATTTTAAATAATATTTAAACAGTTTTTTTCCTCATACACTAAAAGTCAGTGGGATCCAAAACAACACATTGACCACACTGACCTTCATATATATAATATAACACAGAGAATTGTTTTCGAAATATATTCTTACATTTACATTTATTCATTTAGAAGACACTTTTATCCAAATCAGCCTACAAATGATTCATTAGGCAATAACTAATGCTAGCAATACAAGTTTCAAACACTGTCCAGAACAGTACAAGTTTAGGATATAAGAAATAGTGAACAGAAAGTGAATAATAATAATAATAATTTTATTTTTTTATTTTTTTAAGTCAGCAGGATGCAGTTAGGTGCAATGAGTTTTCAGCTATTTCTTTAATATGATCATGGATTCGTCTGTCAGGAGACAGGTCAGGTTTAGATCAATAAGAGAGTGAGTAAATGATGACAGAATGTTTGCATCAGCTATCCATAATGTCCAATTTTTGTAAAAAAAAAAACACTGCTGCTGGCAACCGCTGCTTGCAGGAATTTGTCCGATTAGTTGTCAAGTTCACCATGCGCAGTGTTCTGCTACAAACTTCTACAGAGAGTCTTGCTGGGCTTTTGGTCTGACAGCAAATGAGAAAATCATCTGGGATGTGTTCTTTCTTGCTGAGCAACTCTCCCTCTCTCTCTGTCTGTCTTTCACTGCTTGGCTGACTCTCGCTCCATGTCCCTCGTTAGCTCTAACACACTGTAACGAAACACAATTACTGTTAAGGGGGGAAGAAAAGGGGCCGTGACAGGCAAGATAAAGAAACTTGTGCTGGCAAGCCGCGCTGAAGAGGCATTAGTGAGCCAATGTTTCTGTCCCATTCAGCACGCCTCACACTCCAAATCACACAGGCATACTCTCATCACACACACTATACTCGGTTCTAACTGGCAAACCTGAATCTGTGTGTGGGAAATATTTCATATATTTAACTGTTGAATCAAAAATACCATCATGAACATGGTGATACTCAGAAATAAATAGCTTAGTAGTATGTTCAGCTCATAGGAAAATATGTATATAATGCACTCACATATAAAATGTCTGTGAAATTACCAGTATGAAGATTATTGCTCTGGAAGACAAGAGTGTTTCTAACAAAAGTCACTGTTGCGCTCTTTATAGCCTAGAAGCCCATTACGACTAGGGCCGCTTGTCAATCAGGCTATTGTTGGCGTGTGTAGAGCCACAGACAATGGCTCTTTGTCTCTGCACCAGTGTAGACGGCCTGGCTTGGCCTCCGCCACTAGAAGTCCTTCTCTGTTTACTGAGAATAAATCAATCTTTTCAGCTCGGGTCTCCTTTGGTAAACCTCACACCACAGCCCTACAAGACTGCAACAGCAGATACGTGCGAGTACAAATGGGCACTTTCAGACCCACCTGCGTTTGCTTTGATTTCATCTTTATACCTGTGTCGCTCTGGAGAGGAGTTTATTTTCTTTGATCCAGGCAGCTGCGAAAGACACCTTTGTATTCGATATGAAATAACCTCTATGACTACTTTCTTTATTCAAAACACTTTAAGAGTCTTCAAATGACAAATTCATTATTTACCACACCTTACTGTGCCACAACCAATCCTAAAGTTTAATATTTAGTAGTAAGAGTGTGTAGGTAGTGCCGATATCATCCAGTGTGTGTTTTAGGAGCGCGGCGGTCAGAGAGATGTTTCTGTGGCATTGTTCTTTCCCCACCCCCAATGCAGCCGAACTGTTTCAGCTGCAGGCACGAGGAGGCTTTTGTGCCTCTCCCACCTCTCGAGTTAACAGCCTGGGTCAAAGCTAGGAGCAGGACAAATGTCCTAAGGGAGAGGAGAGGAGCAGACAGGAGCAAAGAGGAAAAGTGATTGAGTAAGATGAGCAGAGAGGAGAAGAGACATTATGGTTCTGGTCTTTTTGAATCCCCACCCTGCTCTGCTGGACATAAACAAATAAACACTCGCACCCACACCGAGCAGGAGAAGAAAGAGAGCGAGGGAGGGAGAGAGAGAGAGAAAAGAGAGGGAGAGAACAGCCAGCTGTTGCCATTGCATCTCAGTGTGAGGCGAATGAAAGCTCATTAAACTTCAAAGATCAAATGAAAGCTTGTAGTGACAAGGCTCCTTTGTAGAGGAGATGCAATATGTCTCTTAAGAATGAGGATTTAGAAAGGAATCATATTTGAGACTCTAAAAAAGAAAAGATACCTACCTAATTAAAATTCATGAAATCCACCTACATTTTTCCAGATGATTACATTAATCTCAGCGTACAAGCAACATGCAATTGTAGCAATTCTGACTCGGAGATTAATATTCTAGCTACTTCAGCTACAGCTTCAGCACCATCAAGGTCAATGTAAATAGAAGAGAAAGAAAACCAATCTTAGACTACAATAGCTCCCAGATTGTGTTTAAAAGTGATGCTTTTTCTCAGTTTGACTTCCCACATCACCCTGTATGAATATAATACACATTTAAAGCAGCAATAGTACGATTTTGCCAAGAGTGTTTGTGTACACTCAGAGAAACTCATGCTTTGAAGTGCCAGAGAAGGGTTTGGTCTGCAAAACACCTCCACTGCCCTCTTGTGGTTTCTCAAAATAAATAAAAGTTTAAGCTGGAAAAACCCTGAACATCTTTGCATTTTCAGATAATCATGTAATAAAGGCCTAAGGTTAGACACTCTAGAGTGGAGGATCCCATCGCAAATGGAAAGGGACTCTCTGGATAATCTAATGGGCTGTATACCCCCAACAGAGACATGGTTCATTAGATTATTCAGAGACGGGATCGCTCCATTGCCTGTGTAAGTAAATGGTTTGCATTATACAGAGGCCCTGCGCTGTTCCACATGCTGAACAGCTAATGGGCCAAAGAGATTCTGATAATGACCTCCTCTCAGGCAAAACACAGCCTGCAACATAACCACTCTTCATGGGAATGCTTTGGGGCCCAGAAACATACACCGTGCACTTCTTCCAGCCACGTTTTCCCTTGAGGTGGGTGGGCTCGGAAAGCTGAGATGTGTTCCAGCAGAGATGGCGCAGATGTGTTAAAAGTGTTTTAAAGATTTGAGATGAGAATCCAGTGACTGCAGAGATTAGCAGGATGATTAGACCCCATTTGCATTTACAGATGCAATATTGTGAGTGTGAACTGCAGGGGTGTGCTAACTCTGACACCATCAAGCTAACACTTTTTTAATTGCCTATCCACTAGATATCGCATGACGTGCCATCCGGAAGAGTTCTGAAAGATTATAACTTTCTGAAACTTGAATAATTGACTGTCTGCTGTCTACGGTTGGCATATAGACTCGGTTTAAATTATGCTAAAAATGGTACGTTCTTACTCACTGAGACACATGCGTGACTGGAACGAGCGAAATCTCTCGCTCCGGCTCGGTTTCCATATCATCTGCGATGCTGCTGCTGCTCCTCTGGAGCGTGGGCCGAGGCTGCACTTCCAAAATCCCAGGCTTTCTCCCTAAAGACACACAAAACACACACATCATTTCAGACTGAGACGTCTTTACATTTTCCAATTTCAACAAGCCAACAAAGTTTTGTTACCCACCTGGTGGTGTAGAGAACTGGAAAGAGGATAGAGAGTTCCAGGATGGCACCCGCTCTGTGAGGAGAGAGATCAAGCTCAATGCTTTCAAAATGGCACATTTCAAATCGAATGATGTGTATTTATTTTATATTGTGATGGATATGAAGGTTTACATACAAAAATGGCATGTGGTTCAATTAAAGAGTCAGTATTACAGTAGGGAATATATTTGTTTGATCCCCTGCTGATTTTGTAAGTTTGCCCACTTACAAAGAAATGAAGGGTCTGTAATTTTTATGGTAGGTTTATTTTAATGGATAGAGACAGAACATTAACCAATAAATCCAGAAAAAACACATTATATAAAGGTTAGAAATTGATTTGCATTTCAGTGAGTGAAATAAATATTTGATCCCCAAGCAAAACATGACTTAGTACTTGGTGCAGAAACCCTTGCTGGCAAACACAGAGGTAAGATGTTTTTTGTAGTTGGTCACCATGTTTGCACACATCTCAGGAGGGATTTTGATATTTTACTTTATAGGTCCTCTCTAAATCCTAAAGCTTCCTTGGCTGTCGTTTGGCAACTTGAAGTTTCAGCTCCCTCCACAGATTTTCTATAGGATTGAGGTCTGGAAACTGGCTAGGCTACTCCATGACCTTAATGTGCTTCTTCTTGAGCCACTCCTTTGTTGATTTGGCAGTATTTTGGGGGTTATTGTCATGCTGGAAGACCCATCCATTACCCATCTTCAGTGTTCTGGCTGAGGAAAGAGGTTCTTGTCCAAGATTTTACAGTACATGGCCCAGTCCATTTGCCCCTCAATGCGGTGAAATCATCCTGTACCCTTAGCAGAAAAACAGCCCAAAGCATAATGTTTCCACCTCCACGCTTGACTGTAGGGATGGTGTTCTTGGGTCATAGTCAGCATTTCTCTCCCTCCAAACACGGCGAGTCGAGTTAATGCCAAAGAGCTACATTTGTCTCATTTGACCACAGCAACTTCTCCAAAAAAAAAAAAAAAAAGCCTTCTTAATCATTTAGTGTTAGCCTGTAACATGTGCCTTCTTGAGCAGTGGGACCTTGTGGGTGCTGCAGGATTTCAGTCCATCCACGTAGTGTGTTACCAATGTTTTGCTTGGTGACTGTGGTCTCAACTGCCTTAAGCTCATTAACAAGCTCCTCCCGTGTAGTTCTGGGCTGATCCCTCACCTTTCTCATGATCATCCTTACCCCATGAGGCGAGATCTTGCACGGAGCTCCAGACCAAGGCCGATAGATAATTGTTTTGTATTTCTTCCATTTCCAAATAATCACACCAACAGTTGTCTCATTCTCGCCAAGCTTCTTGTTGATGGTCTTGTAGCCCATTCAAGCCTTTTGCAGATCTACAATCTTGTCTCTGACTTCCTTTGACAGCTCTTTGGTCTTGCCCGTGGTGGTGGGAGAGGTTGGAATGGAAAATACAGATTGTGTGGACAGGTGTCTTATACACCTAATGAGCTGACATTAGGAGTAACTTCTTAAAGTGACAGGACTAATCTGTGTTCCACATGGGCACATAACTAATCTGTGGGAGCCAGAATTCTTGCTGGTTGGTAGTTGATCAAATACTTATTTCACTCACTGACATGCAAATCAATTTCTAACCTTTATATAATGTGTTTTTTCTGGATTTTTTGGTCTGTATTCTGTCTCTATCTGTTAAAATAAACCTACCATAAAAATTACAGACCCTTAATTTCTTTGTAAGTGGGCAAACTTACAAAATCAGCAGGGGATCAAATATTTTCCCCACTGCATAAATTTGTCTGAAAACAGCAATAAAATCAAGCAGTCATAGAGGGAATGGTAGTTAGCAAGTGAGTACAGACACATATAGACACTAACTGGAGCTCACCACATCTTCTGTGTGTGTTTGCCCCTTCTGTGAGAATGGAGAGGGGCAATGAAGAATATCAGAGGAGAGATGCTTCAGGAGCATGAAAGGTGAAAAACAGAAGAGTGAGAGAAATGGTCAGCAGTATCTTAGTCTATTGCTGGTAATACCTGACTGTTGAATACTGCACACTGTATCTGGTCCACTGTCCTTCCCATCATCTAAGGAGTCATAGGTTATGGAAGGTATGGTGGGAGAACTCAATCCATCATCCCTGTCATAACTCTTAATTTTCTTCCTCATCTTCACCTGCCCAATGAAAAAAATCTTTTTTTTTTTTTTTAAATCTAAGAACCATTTAAAATAGTTTTTCTCAACTGAAATTAAGCTGAAGTAAAATAAAATGATAAACAAACAAAAGCTTAAAACTAAAAATGTTGCTTTGGCAACTAACTGAAATAAAATAAATTGAAGTACTAAAACGGTTAAAACGGAAATAAAAAACAACCAAAACAATAAATTATAGCTGAAATATAAATATTTTTGTTAAAAAAAACACAACAAAATTGTTAATAAATAAAACAAACTAAAACGAAAACTAAACTAAAAATGAAAAATAAAGCTAATTCAAAAGATTAATAAATGTGACACTGGACCACGAAACAGTCATAAGGATACATTTTTTGAAATTGAGATTTATACATCATCTGAAAGGTGAATAAATAAGCTTTCCATTGATGTATGGTTTGTTAGGATATGTGGCTGAGATAAAACTATTTGAAAAGCTGGAAACTGAGGGTGCAAAAAAAATCTAAATATTGAGAAAATCACCTTTAACGTTGCACTTAATACATATTACTAATCAAAAATTTAAGTTTTTATATATTTACGGTAGGTAATTAACAAAATATCTTCATGGAACATGATCTTTACTTAATATCATAATGATTTTTGGCATAAAAGAAAAATCAATCATTTTGGCCCATACAAAGTATTGTTGGCTATTGCTACAAATATACCCGTGCTACTTATGACTGCTTTTGTGCTCCAGGGTCACAAATACTGTAATTTTATATAAATTATACTATAATACTAATTAGAAAAACAAGCATGGAAAAATTCTGAGTAACTACTACTCTTTTCACATAACATGCAAAGTTTTGTGTTTGTAAATTGCTGTAGCGAGTCTGTTTGATCTGTGCATGCATGTTAAAGTAGGTAGGTAGCCTACCTTTAATTTAGGGCTGGACACTGAGCTGCTCATGTTCCTTTTCACAAATAACTTATAGGTGGCAGAATCACGGTTCTCTAAGGCAAAACACCTCCAGGATGCCTTCAGCATGAGAATAGAAGAAACAGATCAACTCTGGAAAGTCTGACCATCCTCATGACTGACAAATAATAAGCAATAATTACACCTATAGGCAACAGTAAGGCACACCTGTATCAGACCTGCAGCTGCAGGAATTTGCCTGTTGAAATGTTTTTGTCTCTGTTTCTGCTGCACCTTCAGAGCAAAACCGGAGCCTAGGATTCCCTGTGGGGAAATATTATCATTCTTCTCATACACTGGCCTGCTGTGCAAGGAACAATTGTTCTGGTTATTAAATCTCTGTAACTTACAGAAGGGAGGGCAAAAAAGGAGATGGCGAAGACAGAGAAACATGATGCAATGGTCTTCCCTATCCAAGTCTGAGGGACCTTGTCTCCATAGCCAATAGTGGTTACTGTCACCTGAGCATATGTACAGAAAAGATATTGACATGCCACATACATTACTCAACATGATCCAGTTCATTGATGTATGCCTTCAGTTATCCATGTAATAGCCATTGTGTCAGTGAAAGGTATGGGTGGGGATCTACCTACCACACCCCACCACAGAGCATCAGCATAGCTGCTAAACTCTGTGAAACCTCTATCATCCACTGCATCCTTCTCTGCCAGGTACACGAAGTAGGAAGAGAAGATGAGCCCAAGGAATCCGATATAAAGAGTTGTGATCAGTTCCTAGAAAGAGGAAACACTGTTACACTCTGACTCTACAATGTTAAAAATAAAAATTCTTCAATGATATTTTGCAGCTTTAGTGCTGGCTAGAGATTCAATTTGATTCCAATTTATTTGGGTGTGTTTCAGTTATAGTGTTCATGTAGCTAACACTTTCCTATTTCATTATAAAATGCCATCTTTGCTAATGCTGTAAATTACAGTATATAGGGTTATGTTTCATGCAGATTCATTCTGACTTATTTATTAAAATGATCAGCTCAAGAGAGTTATTTGTTTCCAGATTCTGGCTTCACTTTTATGTTTTTATTCACTAAAAATCTACACTAAAACCAATTCACTAATATGGCTAATTTGTCCATGATTTAGAATACACTGATTGTGTAGTAGCCCATATGTTCGTTTTTAGGCAGATCCTGCAAGGACAGCTCAATAGAAAAATGTTCATTGCCATTATTTAGTGGTACACTGTCTTTAATATATCACATTCATATCATTCAGACTGCAAACTTGCGTTGACAGTAAAATATGCTTCCTTTTGGTTTATCGCTAAAGAGTCCCGCTGCTGTTGAGAAGTGGTGCAGGAAACACTGATACTGAATTTGGTACTTTATGAAAATATTAACTTAAACCATTAAAGGGGTCATATGATGCTGCTAAAAAGAACATTATTTTGTGTATTTGGTGCAATGAAATGTTTATGCGGTTTAAAGTAAAAAAAAAACATTATTTTCCACATACTGTACATTATTGTTTCTCCTCTATGCCCTGCCTTTTTGAAACGCGTCGATTTTTACAAAGCTCATCGGTCTGAAAAAGCGAGGTGTGCTGTGATTGGCCAGCTATCCTGTGCGTTGTGATTGGCCGAATACCTCAAGCGTGAGACGGAAATGTTACGCCCCTTACCAAACTATGATGCCGTGTCCTGGCCGGAGCCACGAGACAAACACATTAAAACCCATTACAAACGAGGCATTTGTTGCATCCAGTGGGGACATAATTATGGATTATAAAGACTTATTCTGTCTTTTTTACGCGTTGCGTTGCATTGCATCGTGCTGCATAAACATAAAACCATGTCTGTATTTTTGATCGGAGAAATGACAAACAACAAGCTTTACTCTACACTGCTTAAAACTCGCGTTTGAATCATCAGTGGCAAATCCTTGAAATGAAAACAGCCGGCATTGTAGTCTACTCTCCAGGATCAGTAAACAGTCCTCCATAAAATGTGCTGCACACATCTGGATATTTGGGTTGAACTGTTCTGGAACAGTGTTGTAAATACAACTTAACCACGATTTAGTTGTGTCCTCTTTTGAAAGACCAAACAAAATAGTTTCGCTTTCACAAAGAAACACACAGAGGCCTAGAGTGAGGGGAAAAGCCCCGCGGCGTAGCATGCGTGAGGCCGGTCTTAGAGTGAGCTGAGGCGGCGGGGTCGAGAACGGCGCAGCCGGCGGATCCGACGAATGAGCGGCAACCACATGTGACGACTCCGGGCTGAACTCCGCTTCTTCCACGGTGAAAGTTGATGAATAGCGACCAGCACAGATCAGCTCTAGGCATGACGAAGCGGACGAAGCGGATATCGTCCTCTTTTGAAAGACCAAATAAAGTAGTTTCGCTTTCACAACAAAAAACACAGCGTCTTCACGACATGTCTGCAGCGTCAACAATACTACAGCGAGAAAACTAGTAACACCTTCTTTCTTTGCTTGAACATTTGTGTGGTGTTATGCAAATCTTCCCACATAGTGAGGTAGATATGTGGGGGCGTGCTAGAACGAGCCGTTTTAGGTAGGTGTGGCTGACTCTTAACTTTAATAAAGAATATCTCTTTGGATTTGAAACTTTAGTCTTTGCAACTTTACAGATCTTCTTTATGCACCAAGAGCTTGTAACACTCCAAAGAGAAAGGAAAAATTGAAATAGCATCATATGACCCCTTTAACAACAAGGCACATGTCACCTTCAACAGAATGCCGTTAACTTACATCTACAAGAGACAAACTCTTTACAATTATATTTTCAAGCAGCTACTGATAACTGACATTGAGTAAACAGGATTTTATGAATCAGTATTAGGACCGTTCAAATGAAGATCATTCAAATCAATATTTAACCCAGATTTAAGTGCCGATAATCTCCTGTTGGTTCTAATCTAATAAGAACTTTTCATTTTAAGTGCATAAAATGTAACTAATTCCTAAAACACTGGCATATTAATGGACAACTGATCAGGGTAATGGATCCTTTTTACAGACTGGGAATGCACATTTCCACGAGAATTAACACTGTGAATTGAATATATATTTTTTTATCTATTATTAGTATTATGATTTTTTTTTGTACACTTTATAACACTATTCATGTTAAATGTAAAAAATACTCTGTGAGGGGATAATTCTGACCGTACTGCACATCCCTGTATTCCTCTCTTTGAAAAACCATTGACAATTGGATTTTTTTCTTTTGCTGTTGAAGAAAATGAGCTTTGGTCTGCTGAGTACCTCTACAGAAATTCATCACATAAAATATTCTTAAAATTATACGTTCAGTACTGACATCCATGGTTCCATGAAGAACCTTTCACATCATTCCATGAAAAACAAAACAAAACAAAATATATGCTTCACCTGCCGATGAATGAAGACTACCGATCCAAGCAGCCGCCAGGTTCCTCCCTGTCGATCCACATGCAGCATTCGCAGGATTTGAAGAAAGCGGACTCCTCTGTAAACAACATAATGCCATGGCTTTAAAACATGGCAAAAGAGTTACATCTAAGTCTCATTAATCCTGTGCCACAAGTGACAAGACCCTGGACTTGCTATTATAATAGTAACCTTACCTGACAGTAGAGGTGGCAAATATCTGACCTTTAGAGCCAAATGCCAATACAATAATGGAGGCCACCACCACAATCAGGTCTAGAACAAGAAAAACATGTGCACAGGTCGATAACAACAACCAGAAAACTCAACAGGCCATTTAAAAAAATTTACTTACATACTCACCAATAACAGAAATGGGCTTTCGGGCAAAGTGAAGCCTGCCATGAATTCCCACATATTTACTCCGGCATCCAGCTGACCACAGACGTACCGCATACTCCACACCAAAGAACACTACCAACACTAATTCCTGCAGAATGAAAGAGACAGACACACTATGCTTACACAAAAGAGCACTAAATGCATATATTAGTGATATTATTCGCTCATGACGATGAGAAATGATTGTAACTGAGACTTAATGTGAGATTTACTAGAACATAACAATGTAAGTACTGAGAGCTAATTGATTCAACAGAGACATAATGTAAAACGCTGTGCTACAATATAACTCTGTAAGTACAGGGAGGTCATTTATTTGAGCAATGAGACGTCTGCTTTGAGAATGGGTTTAACAATACAGCTTTATTATGTGGAAAATGTGAATGGCTGTCATTGTAGAGCTCTTCGGAGATCTTGATATTCCTCATGAGGAATAGTATTTTTGAAATATTTATGAGGTACTGTATGTCCAGAACAAAATCCTCCACTGTGTGCTGTGCACCTATTGCAACTCAATGCTGCAATCCCATGACTGAGATATATAACGACAGCTCAATAGACAAAGAATCCATTGAATTAATCGTATTTGTTGTTTGTATGGGATAAAAGATAATAGCTGAATAAATAATTTAGTCACGCATCATTTGGACCATAGTTTGCAATTCATAAAGCATATAACACTAATATACATGGGATGCGTGTAACAGATGCGTATTAACACTGACACAGGGCTGTGTGAAAACACAGGATGGCTGGTTCATGGTCATGGCCAACAACAGCAGTTGCCCTCAGCTCCTTCTTAAAGAAGAGAAAACAAAAGAAGGCTGAGAGTCTGCTGAGCGCAGGCCCTTTGAGAGCTGCGAGGAACCAGACATGTATGAGTTATGAGGCTGGCCGTGAAGCCCTCTGTCACATAAGCAGTCTGGAGAGCTGGATCCGGGTCTGAGAAGAGGCTAAGAAGGAGCTTGGTCAGCTGCCTAGGGACGGCTGCTGGCACAAAGCCGGAGCATTCGCTTGCCTAGCCTGTCTAAAGCTCCTCCAAAAAGGAAATGAAATTGCAGGCACAGCCCTAGCCTGTGGGAACAGACAGAACATGATGTGTGAAACAGCGCACAGTAGCAGAAAAGTGAGTTGAAGCAGCTGAGGTCACAGCAGAGGAGAGAGACTGCAAGCAACTCAACTGAAAGTAGGCCAACTCACTGTTTGTCAAGTCAAACGCAAGTTATATATTTTTCGGAGCATTTCAGAAAGTTACAATAATCATTTTCCACTCCTCATTATTCATTTATTCGATCAAATGATGATCTGTTTTAGCTAAAACTGTCAATAGCTAAAATTATAGCTCTTATGTTTTAAAGTTCTAATTTTTGAAATGTTTCAAAATAGCATTAAATATTCAGAATAGTCTTTTCTAACTCTCTAATTAGATGTCCGATTAGTAGTTCCCACTCCATGCTGCTGGTACTTGCTATCTAATTAAATCTAGGCTTGTGATCACACTGACCAGCTGGCATACGAAAGGTCTGGGTGGACGGCCAGTGGGCGACAGAGGCCATGGGATCAGTTTCGTGGGGGGGTGTAGGGTGAGAGGAAACAAGACCCCAGATGCAAGGGCCTCTCTCAGTTACCATGGCAATGTGATATCCCATCCAAAACGCAGCTGGAATGCGGTCGCCAGGGTGAGCAGAGGAAGGGTTCACTGTAATAACAGCAAGGGCCAGCTGACCCTTGTCCTCAATCTTATAAGATTACATTAAATATTAAAAATAGACTTACTATGAGCTCGTGACTTGGCATTGAGTGACTTCTGCTCTAGTCTTTCATGCTCTAGCCAAAGTAAACACTTGAAGTCTGATCATAAATAATACCCGGTGGCATTAACTAACCCTTCACACTCTTGAAAAGAAAGACACAAAGTAAATAAACTACTGGTGTGGCATTATGTAGACTTTAAAGGAATTAGTTTGGAATTAATGAGCTTTTATTGGGAGAGTTCAACAAAAAAATTAAAATTGTGGTATCATTTATACTTACCCTCATGTCATTTCAGATCTGTATGACTTTATTTCGTCCACAGAACACAAAAGATGATATTCTGAAGAATGTGTGACAAAATAACTTTTATGTTCCTCAAAAGAACAGGTTTGGAACAACATGAGCGTGAATAAATGATGACACAATTTTCATTTTTGGGAGAAATATTTCACTTTAACTCTGACTGAAAAGTCACACATTAAAATGTTGTTTGAGAAGATACACATATTTATCTGTATTCTCTATAGTCCTTTACATCCTGTCACACACAACAGAAAGGCATTTGCTACTGTGTTGGGGAGGTTAACTGACTGGATGCAGTGTCTTATCAGTGTAAACGAGATAAAGGTGATTTGTCCTAACACCTCAAACAACACCAGCATTAGAAATAAATATTTAAAAACTCCAGGGGTTAGCAAGTCCTTTCACTTCATAACAGTGAATATCACTTCAGGCAAATAATCACACCTCGTGCCTATTCTCTGCGGAACATCTTTTGGAAAGCTGAAATGCACTGGATAATGTTTAGATTCTATTAAATGCATGAATCATAAAAAGCCTAAAAACTCCTTTGACCCAGGGTTAAAACATTACCGCAAACTGCTCGAATACAGCAATAAATGCTCATTGCACATTCATGGTGGTTTCAAATAGGAAACATTTCATCATTATATATGCTTTTGTTCATTTAAAGTTTTATTAGCCATTCATGGGGGGCCTCGGTTAACATGAGGCCCTCACTGACAAAGACAGCGACATCTGTGTTCTGTCCAATTAAGGGAGGGTTCTATCTGTAGCTGATAATTGCCTGGAAAAGGGGTTAGCACCTCATGGCGGACTACTGTGCTCACAACACCTCGAGACAGAGCTTGATGATGTGTTATCACACTTAGCATATGGAGGAAGTTTGATGACAGCTATGACGCTTCATATGGGAAGCATGTGAGATCACAACCCTAGGGTGTGGGATTTCGCAAGGCGCATGGTGTCGGGACAGTGTAGCGTCCTGCGTGACTTCCAGCACCTGTGTGTGGCGTAACGTCCTGTGTGAATATTGCCACCTACCGCTGTTACGCAGGTAATGATCAACCTCTGAGGCTTCACTCCAGAAGTGTGACACACACAATAGTCTTTTTTCCTCACAGAATAGGCTCAGTTAGTAAGTGTCCGTGGCATGTGTGTGGCTGTATATATAGTGCTAATGTGCAGTAGCTCTCCCTGCTCACGGTGAAACAATGTCAGGCTAATATGGATTAACAGGCCTATCAAGACTATTAGTGGCTGACACTGGAAACAGAGTTGAACAATTGATCTAAGTTAATGATTAATCTGCGCTTAGTAAGATTTGCCTGATAAGCTTTAGCTTCATTTACATAAGCACTTACTCAAAGTAAAAGAAAAAAGAAAAAAGAAAGAGGAATCTGGGGATCTAAAACGTGATATCTGTTATACCCGTATGGTAAATGATGTGTTCTATTAATTTGTTCAAAAATATATTAAAAATGAAATGCAGTGACTTCATAGATGAAGTGTATTTTTTTTTTAATTTCTAAATTAACATTATCATTGTGGGACACTGTCCTGATATCATAATTAAGAAATGAAGAAGAAGAGCCTAATTACAAGAACTTTCGTATTTCTTGTAAAATTTTATAATTATTTTATAGGGAAAAATATTTCAACGAAACTGCTCCACTCCTATTAAGATCAAAATAATAGTTTGGTCCACCATATTGTTCAACCTACAAGCATAGAAAAAATATAAAACAGGAAATTATATAATAGAGAGGACCCTTGCAGACCTGCATGACTGTGGGTCAAAGTCAACAAATCTCTTAAAATATCAGATAATTTGACCTTCTATGTTGTGTGTTCTATATATATGTGACTATATCTGTAATTATAATATCATATCTTTTGAAAAAAGAAAATGAGCGGTAAAAATTTTTTTATGTGTGTGGGTGTTTGTGTGTGTGTGTGTGTATATATTATATATATATATATATATAGTACAAACATTTACAATCTCTTCATATACTATCATACGCTTATGCCCCGAAAAAATAAAAAAAATTAATAAACAGATTTATCATATACGATTAACTTTTAAGTTTTTTTTTTTTGTAACCAAGAAATCAACAGTACACTCATGTTTTTCACAATATGAATAAAAAGAACTACTTTAAAGAACTTGCATATTTATTTTATTTTATTTTACTTTCTTAATCATGAATACTCTTATATGTCTGTGACCCATAAACATAGTGTTGTAAAGAACTTTTGACCGTGGCTTAGCGAGCAGTTTGAACATCATGAAAAGATGTAGAAAGGGACACGTCTGCTTTTGTTTGCCTCAACAGCTGTGAGACGCAATGTAGAGGGCCGTGCCTCATTAAAATAGGGTGTGAACTGGGTGGGGGGTAGGGATGACATGGTGGTTGGGTCTAAATGAAGGTTTCAGCCCTTAAAAAAGGGTTCTACTTCCTGTGAGAACACCCTTCTCCCTCAAGTTACTGTAGTATCCACCTGTGCTAAAAGTATGCTATTTTTCATAGTTACCCTTAACACACAATAGACAACACCTGTTGTAAGCTTGGTTAAGCTCAAAGCTGCTGTAGCCAGATAGCTAATCCAAAAGGGCCTTTTCTCCATCAAGCCCTAGATTGTGGATTTAACTTGTGATGCGAGGCATCAGCTAATGAACACAACGCATAGATTTAATCCCATTAGCCGGTGGTCGGATTGACCTCTGACATGCAGTCACTAGTTATAATCTCTATCCCTCCCTTTCTCCTTTTTCTGCCAGCATAAGACAATTGATTCTCTTTTGTCTCTGTTCTTCGACCTGTAAACAGGCAGCGTTAGCTTGCAAACAGGCATATTGCATGCTGGGGAATATTGACTAATCTAGACATATGGCATTGAGGCTCCGGACCTTTGACACAAAAGATAGCTATTGTTTTTGAATCTGGTATTGATTATGTTCATATTTAACAGCCTCTGTCGGGAGGAAATGCTTCGACAAGCACAATAATTACTTGACAGCGCATCTGAGGCTTTGTTTTGATCAATATTCAGATCACAGTCTAACAAGGCCTGAAGCAATTAATGCTTAGCAGAAACGGATGGATTGTTAAACAAAGTAAACAGTGAAATGATTTAAGAGTGCCAGCTCAAGCTGCCATTCTAGACAACAGAACACCTTCATCTTCTGTGAACTGAGCTGCTTCTCTGATATAGACTTTGCGGTGTCAGTTACAATGTTGAGAGCATTACCAGGCCTTAAATTCATCAAGGCGGTGGTTCTCAAAATGAAAAGTGTCAAATTGTATTCACTTTTGCACATTTAAATATGCCTTGTACCCAATTTCATATTCCCTTTCTCCTTCTAATTGTGTTGACTGGCCAGTTTTGAAGGCAGAGAAAATAATTATTAGTAAATAACAACTTTTCCTCACAACATATGACTTCAGAAGACCTGGAATATAGGGCACAGATAGTTTATTATATTTTTAGCCTTTTGGAGCTTGACAATTACAATCTTCCCATCTATCGTTCTTGTGTTCCACAGATAAAAAAAATAAAATAATAATAAGTAAATGATGACAGTTTACAATTTTGGGAGAATTGTCCCTTACGATAAATTACATGAGTGTTTCCTTTTCCTACATTAGATGGGGGCAAAAGTCGTTCTAGTTTCAAGAGGGGGTAACCAAAAATGTAAATCTACTGCATCAAATGACATGAAAAGTGATGAACTGCTGCCCTCTGCTGGACAGGGCCGATGGCAGCAGACATTCTGGAGAACAAGCTAATCAATGAGCTGCTTTCAAATGTAAACATTAACAATACCATATTCTAAAACAATAGCTGCTTTTGGGTCCAAGGTCCAGATCCCAATGCCATATGTCCAGATTAGTTAATGATCTCTATGCATTATACCTGTTTTCTATGTATGCTGCCTGTTTACAGTTCAAGAAACTGGGACATCAGTTATCCAAGGTCACCAGGTATTATATTTTATTAGGCAGCAAAATGATTTAGATTCATTTAACAATATTTAACACACTGTATGTAAGTTTAAAGCATTGAGACTCACCAACCAGAAGAGTGTTTTATTAGCTAGTGTTTGATACTCATCAATAGTGGACAGCACACTGAGGATCAGGCAAGAAAGCACAATAAGGAATCTGTAGAGAGAAAGTAAGATATGTCATTTTATAATTTATAATAATAATAATAAAACTTTTCAGAGGACATTCAAAAGTAAACATTACATATAATGTTTGCAAAATGATAAATGGAATGTTCCCATAACCAAAAAAATATTTTTTTAAACATTTGAAAAATAACTGGACATTTTGAATGTTCAGAGAAATAATCAAACACATTTTTGTTTGCTGAAATCAGCCTGAACATATCCGTTTAGGAAATGTATCTTTTCTCATATTCACTGACTAAATTACTCTATTCTAAGAAATCAGATTTTTTTTAGAGAGAGAAAAAACAATATTGCATGTGTTGTAAAGGGTACAGATTGATTTCTAAGCCCCTGTAACAGTACTGTAGGTTTAACACATCATGGCAAGGTCATCGTGTGCTCTCAGTCTAAACCAAGCAAAGGCTTTGTTGTAACTCCTGAGACAAGTGAGAAAGAGAGTTTGCTCACAGACAGCTATGTGATTAATCTGATAGAACAAATCCTACAAACAACATAATTTCTCATGTGCTTTAAACGTAATAAGTAATCAGTCTAACAGCATATGAAGGAGAGCTCAAAACAGTTTTTTGGTACATAAAGATGTTATTGATTAATTAGGAACAAATTTAATCGTGTAATTAAAAATGTATGTTAATCTAATCTAATACACAGCAACAGCACAATATCCAGTACATGCTTTGTTAATTTGTAAATGCTATTTCTCAGTGTTTGTTTTTTGGAGTGATGCTTAACCCATTACAACAGCTCTATCAGCTCAATAATTCATCAGTCTGACTGCATTAACAATACAAATGAAACACCAAGAGGTATGAAACCCAGCTGCCACAGACAAACAGTGCCCAGCTGT
Organism: Sinocyclocheilus anophthalmus; assembly: GCA_018155175.1. NCBI lineage: Eukaryota > Metazoa > Chordata > Actinopteri > Cypriniformes > Cyprinidae > Sinocyclocheilus > Sinocyclocheilus anophthalmus. Next base: position 774,848 of record JADLZN010010953.1, read on the forward strand.
TGCCTGTCATCACAAATTTAGAGGGATGGGGCCAGAAATGTAAGTAAACATACAATCATAACCTTGGGGTAAGATGGCTGCCTGACAAATATCTATCTGATTATGTGATCATTATTGCTGAATGACCTTGAACCTGCCGCATGCAGTCTGTGAGAGAAGTTACATGTCAATAAACATGCCGCAGGCTACAGTGCAATGCAACGAATAATTGATCTACCCATCCAAGGCAGGGATGATAAACACAGCAAACGATTGTGTTGCTTACAGCAATTAGAGGTAAAATCAATAGAAAATAATCAGAGCAATGAGAAATAGTATTTTGACGAGTGGAGCTAAACAGAATCAAATATGCAGCAGGCTATTTTAACAATTCATACCTGCAGAAGCCACTGAATTTGTAGTATTTAACCAAGTGAAGAGGAAAGACTGGGGAAACAATGCAACAGACAGAATATATCGATGTGTGTGCAAACTGCGCTAAAGACTGCCACTCTCAAATCAAGCTGTTCACAGACAGACAGACAGACGACAAGAAACAGAACACAGATAGTATACTAGATAGCTCGATGATAGATAGATAGATAGATAGATAGATAGATAGCATAGATAGATGACAGAAAAGTAGATAATAGATAGATAGATAGATAGATAGATAGATAGATAGATAGATAGATAGACAGACAGATAGTTACGCATACAGACAAACAGATAGATACAGAAATAGTTACACAGACAGGAAGACAGACAAGACAGATAGATAGATACAGAAATAGTTACACAAGCCGGAAGACAGCCAGAGCATGGCAGACAGGCAGCAGGCAGACAGACAGACAGACAGACAGACAGACAGACAGACAGACACGACGACAGACAGACAGATAGATAGATAGATAGATAGATAGATAGATAGATAGATAGATAGATAGACAGACAGACAAATAGTTACGCATACAGACAGACAGACAAATAGTTACGCATACAGACAGACAGATAGATACAGAAATAGTTACACAAGACAGGAAGACAGCCCGACAGCAATGACAGAAAGACAGACAGACAGGCACGCAGGCAGGCAGACAGATAGATAGATAGATAGATAGATAGATAGATAGATAGATAGATAGATAGATAGATAGATAGATAGATAATGACATTCTTGAAATAGATAGATAGACCTGAAGTCTATAGGGTGATTAAATCAGTTGTTTCTACCTTTCTTCTACATTTCTCTGTTGTGCTTAGTAAAGACTGCATGACATCGAGGGACATTTCACTCACATATACTGCTGGGCAGATAACAATAATAATGTACGGCACGCAATTACTAGTTTTTGCAACAGCATGTGCACATGTACACAAACAAGGGTCACGCTTTGATAAGTGCCTTTTGTTCCCCCATGGCTTTGCAGGCTTTGAAGCAGTGATAAGCTTGTGCACATTCTTGGCTAACATAGCCTTCTGCCTACACTCACAAGAAGTACGGAACAAGAACGCTTCCGTATTCAGGCGAGATTTCCTGCTGCAGCTAACAGTGTGGTCAAGTGGTCGACTACAGCTCAAGGCCCTGGGCTAGTAATGCAACAGGTGGGGATGAATTATGCACTGAGGAGCCCAGAGAGCCCAGTTGTGCCCTTAAGCGATGCAATTAACCTCAATTAGCTCTATAGGGACCATCACAACATTAGTATGCCATAAATCACTTTGAATAAAACGCATGTGCTACATGACAAGCCACCAGTTAATTAAAGACTAACCTCCAACCCTCGGCCTCCTGCTCATCATTCTTACAAATGCATTAAACCAAGTATCAGTCAAAAACGAGCCACGATTAGCGAAGCCGTTAACACCGTTTCTGCAGGACGATGCCGCATCTGACACCCTCACAGTCAGTTTCCCATGTTCTCCTGGCATCTCTGCCCAACACCACTGAGTCACAGGGTTACCAAACCCACAGGGCCCCTGCTGAACGGAGTCACCTCTGTAGCCAAGTTTAGCCACCCGCTATCACCTCCTCTCCTGCTAGAGATACCATGAAAGGTCCAATGAGTCCAGTCATTTTGAGAATTACAAAACAACTACATTCTGCTGCAAAGCATCCTTTTAGGTTATTCATTACACTGTAAAGATGATCTTAGATCAAGTACTAGACACTGTCAGCGATTGCAATATTTTTTGTTTACTTACTATTCCAAAATTCTTGCAATTTACAGAATATCAAATAATGCATTTCAAAGCAGCTTCTATATTACAGTATAATATTTTTTTTTTTCACTTTCTGCTTTTACTTTTTTAGTAAGTGTAGTGAAGATAGAAACGCAAGGCTTAGCAAGAGGATTGGGATAAGGACATAACAGCTTTTTAAATGCTTTTTCTGTGCACAGGCTACTGCACCACAATTCTTTCTGCATTTTCTGACTTTTTAAAATCAAACCAACAAGCAGTGTAGGTTAGTTAGATTGATGCATGTTTTGAGTTTAAAGGGGTCATATGATGCTGCTAAAAAGAACATTATTTTGTGTATTTGGTGTAATGAAATGTGTTTATGCGGTTTAAGGTTAAAAAAACACATTATTTTCCACATACTGTACATTATTGTTTCTCCTCTATGCCCCACCTTTCTGAAACGTGTAGATTTTTACAAAGCTCATCGGTCTGAAATGCAAGGTGTGCTGTGATTGGCAACTATCCAGTGAGTTATGATTGGCCGAATACCTCAAGCGTGTGTCGGAAATGTTACACCCCTCACATACTGTTCATGCCGTGTCCCGGCCGGAGCGACGAGACAAAAACCTTCAAACCCATTATAAAAGAGGCATTTGTTGCATCAGTGGGGACATAATTACGGATTATAATGACTTATACTGTCTTTTGAAGGGGGGTTTTTTTTGGGAGGGGGGGGGGGGGTTTTTTGGGGCGTTCATTGCATCGCCCGCGTAAGCAGTAACCATGTTTACTGTGTGATCGGAGATATGACAAACAAGCACTAACGTTACTCTACACTGCTCAAAATTCGCATTTGAATCATTAGTGGCTAATTCTTTAAATATAAAAAATTTACTTACCGTCTGTGAGTCAGAACAGCCGGCATTGTAGTCTACCAGGATCAGTAAACAGTCCTCCATAAAATGCGCTGCACACATCTGAATATTTGGGTTGAACTGTTCTGGAACAGTGTTGTAAATACAACTTAACCACTGATTTCTAGTCGTGTCCTCTTTTCGGGGGGGGAGGGGGGGGGGGAAGACCAACAAAGTCATTCGCTTTCACAATGAACACAGCCTCACACAGGGGGCTGCGCGGCCTAAGTGAGCAGAGGCCGCTTGAGTGAGCAGAGGCCAGCTTGAGTGAGCAGAGGCCAGCTTGAGTGAGCAGAGGTGGGCAGGCTTGCGGCAACCACTTGTGACGACCCCGGGCTGGACTCCGCTTCGTCCACGGTGAAAGCCGATCCAGCGATCCGCAGCGCGAAGTTGATGTATTTCCTCAGCGACCAGCACAGATCAGCTCTAGGCATGACGAAGCAGATATCGTCCTCTTTTGGAAGACCAAACAAAGTAGTTTTGCTTTCACAACGAAACACACAGCGCCTTTACGACATGGTGGCGGCGGCAACAACAATACTACAGCGAGAATAAAAGTTACGCCTTCTTTCTTTGCGTGAACATTTGGACGGCATTATGCAAATCTTCCCCCATCGTGACGTAGACATGTTAGAACGAGGCGTGTTAGAACGAGCCATTTTAGGTAGGCGTGGGTGACTATTAACTTTTATAAAGAATATCTCTTTGGATTTGAGACTTTAGTCTTTGCAACTTTACAAATCTTCTTTATGCACCAAGAGCTTGTAACACTCCAAAGAGAAAGGAAAAACTGAAATCGCATCATATGACCCCTTTAAATAAAATGGTTTATTTCCATTTTATTTCCATTTTTCCAGTTTATTACTTAATACAACATTTGTTTAATGTTTAAAACCTTCGCAGAAAAAAAACATCAGTGAGTTCTATGTAGTAATAATAGGCTAAATTACATAAATTGCAATAAATTAATTAATTATTCATTGTTTTGGAAGATAACTTAATTTCTGTATGCTGAAAGGCTGCACTAAAGGGAAAATTATTTTATGCAGAATGAAAAGTGACCTTGAACAATCATCTTGCATAAAACATTAATAAAAGCAGTACCTCTTGCAACAATAAACCATTTAAAAAAAATCAAAAAAATAAATATAATATATATATATATATATATATATATATCTTATATATATATATATATATACATATAATATATTTTCTGATAGAAAACAGGTGGATGTTGTAGGCTATGTCTCATTCCTTTAAGCATCAGAGTTAATACTCACACGTAAATGATTACACACAGCCTTTCCAACCCGATGGGTCTCTCCAAAAATTATATCCACTTCCTTGAAGTAGGATCAGAGAGAAGTGTGGACGGGTGGCGCTGTACACGGACCTGCGGGATGGATGGTGAATGCCTGGCTTTGAGTGATCACTGCCGTCTCCGCGGGACTCCGGGTACTCCCGCCGCACCACACGCTGTCAGTTCGCATGTCAGAGCTTTCGCTCATCTCCAGTTTCTGCAGGTCCATAGTCCCATGAGGCTCTTGTCGCTGTGCTGTGAGGGGGATAGGTATGGCTGCTACTGAGAAAGACTTTCACGAAGTGCCAGCTGGCGGGACCGCATGCAGGCAGCAACGGCATCAGCAGCAGCACTTGACTGTGCTGCATGAAACTACATGCATAAATACTCATAACTCAACAGTGAAGTGACGTACCAGGAGCACATAGCCATACATGCCCTTGCCAACAATGTAAATCATGGATTTTTGTTTCAATAATAAATATATATATTATATATATATATATATCTATATATATCTATATATATATAAATGTAAAACATATACATTTTTAGTAAATGTTACTTTTTAAACAAAACCAATAGCAAACATAATATTCCAAAGTACAGTTGAGGTCAAAAGTTTACATCCCCTTCAGAATGTGCAAAATGTTAATTATTTTACCAAATTAAGAGGGATCATACAAAATGCATGTTATTGTTTATTTAGTACTGACCTGAATAAGATATTTCACATAAAAGACATGTAAAACATAAGATAAATATGCTGAATTTATTGAGAATTTATTAAGAATTGATTCTTAATTCTGTGTTCTTACCTGAATGATCCACAGCTGTGTTTTTTTTTTTATTTAATTATAGATTTCTGAGTCCCTTGTTTGTCCTGTACAGTTAAACTGCCTGCTGTTCTTCAGAAAAATCCTTCAGGTCCCACAAATTCTTTTGTTTTCCAGCATTTTTGTGTATTTGAAACCTTTCCAACAATGACTGTATGATTTTGAGATCTTTTCACACTGAGGAGTTGCAACTGAGAGACTCAAATGCAACTATTACAGAAGGTTCAAATGCTCACTGATGCTCCAGAAGGAATAAAGATGCATTAAGATGGGGTGAAGAGGGGGACAATTGAGGGACTCATACGCAACTATTACCATGCAGCTTGAGAATGATGCCACACACCAGCATGAGCCAAACAAAGTTTAATGGATTTATGTACAATGTGATGGAGAAAGACATGGACAAAAAGTATAAAACAAAAGATTGACAACTTTGGTGTGAAATCACAGCAGGTAGTAGCAGACTTCATGCATCAATGCAGCTGTCAGTATAAAGTCAAAATTTATATTGGAATAAATGAGAGCTGCTGAACATAAACCAAAAATAAACCTTAAACCCTAAGTTTAAGGCTATTTGTCTAAAGAAATAAAACTGTTAGGGAGTATTTGTGTTTGCAAAAAGGTGAAGGTGCAGTTTCATTCAGCATGACCTTGAATCGGTGCCTCACCTTGAGAACTCAGGAAGGTATTGATTCACTGAGACGCAGGTTTCAAATACTGTCATGTGGCAGTGAAGTGATGACAGATACTGTTGTCAAGTAGATATTAAGATAGGCCGGAGTGAGATGTAGGTAGAGATCATCTGAACATAGTGTAGCTTATCCTCAAATACTTTCAGCACAGCAGACAATTGCTAGACTTGCTAAGGTCAGATAAATTTATGATTTAGTTTCAGTTGATGATAGAGGAATCTCTGTGGTGCTTTTTCAGAGTTACCAAAGAATGACTGTGGAGAATCATCTGTATTGGTGTTTCTTGTTGTGCCATGAAAAAAGAGAGAAAACTTGTCTGAGAAACATACCTTTTGTGTAGGAGATATCTGAGTCCAGTTTTAGACTTGATAGACTCACTTTTTTTAGTCACCAAAGCCTGAGTCTTGCACCATACAGACTCTGATCTTTAGATGCATTGTTTTTAAGGTTTACCTGGATGTATTAAAAGTGATGCAAGGATTGACTTTTGGCTTATTTAAGCACATTCATGTTTGCAGTCCCCCTAGAGTTACTAAATAAAGATCATTCTGAATGTGGCATGAACTTGTTTATAAAAAAAAATCAGCTGCAGTGTCTTACAATATACAGCAGAGAGCAGCATTTTCACTGACCTCTGCTCCCTCCCTTGTCAAAACAGCAAAACATTATCAGATCTTACAATTAATCTGATCTCCGACTATACTGGCTTGATAAAGCTCTGTTTGAGTTGACACCTAGCTGCTTAAAGTGAATAAATTATTAGAGTGGCATTGAAAACAGCATATGCCTTCATAGGCCTAAAAATCTAGCAAGAAACAAAGTAGATCCTAAATGCTATATTCCTTATGTAAAAATACAGCCTTCCTGAAAAATGTTTTCTGTATGGAACAGGAAGAAATGAACATTAATAAAAGGCTTACTCACATATTGTATGCTCTTTATACCTACAGGCTCCTGATGGTTTTATTTCTGTAAAGAAAAAAAATAATTCAACTTGTGCTTTATTCCCAAAATGCTGCAAGAGTAACCTGTTACTGTTCATTTTTAGAAGTGCTTATATGACTTGCATTTGACAGCACTGTGAAAAATCAAGCCACATATAATGTTATTTGTCAAACTTGGTATGCTCCTTGCTGTGAAGAAATCGCTTCACGCACCTTGCCAGCACAACCTTCTTCTTAGAAGTCCTTAGCACAAATGGTCTCAATGTCTCTCAGCAGCAGGAGCTTTTTCCCTGTTTTGTTACTTTCTGAACTTTTTGTAGGAACATTTCCTGACCTACTTTTTGACCCCAAGGACAGAACATCAGTAATTGTAGCTAGAATGGTGATGCAAGTCCCTTCGACTTCAACGCAGGCTGTAAGCTTTAATTAGACCCATCTGCTACTTGGATCCTCCACAGAGCCCTCTAATGGAGGTAAACAGAGGTATTGGATCTAAATGGCAGAATATGGATCTGTAATGATCCATTTTGCTTGTGACACAGGGAAGAATGACTATTTTTTTTTCTTTTATGTGGTTTGTTTTGATGTTTGGAGCAGATGCTAGTGCTACCTATGACTCCCTGCTGAAGAAAAGAGCTGGCTGGTGAAATGTCATGAACACTTTCTTTATATGGTGGATTTAATGCAATGCTTTTGAGCACCAACCATACAATGAACTGTATCAGTTCTATTTTCTTTTTTTTTTTGGTGTATTGTTGAGCCGCAGAGATTGTTGTCGTCTCTGTAGGTTCCTGGCTTTTGATATGACGACAACCTTTATTATGAGTCTGTTGTTCGATGACGAGGACTGGCGTCGCTTAGTGCTACACGTATTGCCTATTTGTTGCACTGAAAACGCCCCGTGTGTTTCTTTGTACACAGTTAATTAAATATCGTCTCTCACCTTTTGTTGGTAGTGGAAGTTTGAGAAAGAAGATCTCCGATACCAGGTTCCAAGAGACCGGTTTTTGTGTCCACTCTATAAACCATTGCCAATCCTCAAGCGCAGTTACCTCGCTTCACTCCATCACACCCTGAGGGATTAAACCCCTCGCTTTGCACGACTTTGTAAGCGTGGGTGTGTGTGGATGTTCTACGGGAGTCTAAGGTAAAGCGGGGCTGCGTTGAGCTCCTGCTCAGTGAAGTGAGAAGAAGAAAAAAATCACTGGATATTTTTATCCACAGTGCTGGATTTAAACAACTGGAATGGGCTGGAAGTGAATGTTGAGTGTCTTCATGAGATAAAGAGGTTTTGTTATAACTGATGAATGCCCAAGAGTATCTTTGATCGAGCTGGTGGGTTACCAACAGATCTCCTGTCCTGGGAAGAACAAGTATATTTGCTTGGGAATTCAATGGCGTCTGCCTTTTATGCCTAAAATCATTGATCTTCAATGCATTTCATGTCAAAGATGTCAGGGATGACGTCCCTGGGGCAGTCCGTGAAGCTGTACAAAACCTTGAACAGGTACTGATTGAAAAGAGAGGATTCACTGCTTACATCAGGAATACTAATGTGGTTCAAGTTTTTTTGCACCTGAGATGAATTGGAACAGAATAGCTCTTGAGCGCGCCCTTGCTTGTCTATCTCCTCGTGGAGTGTAAGTGCTTTCACCTCTCCTCACCTCTCAAATGTTGTCGAGGCAATATACATCCAGACTAATGGCTTATAAACGCTCTTTTACCGGCAAGTCACCGTGTTCGAAGAAAGTGTACATCAGGGGAAAAAAAGCAGAAAAGATGGTGACAAGTGAGAGGATAGCAGAGGGCGAGCACTCGCTCGGAGGACCTAGAGCAGAGAAGTATAAAATCGCTTATAATCACCGGAACCTCGGACGGGATCGACCCGACCTGGGACTCAAAGGAGACTTTGTTCTCTTGTGAAGATGCGATATCACGACGGGTTATAGTAAGTCCTCGTCACGCGGTCGCGACGCACTACTACTGGCTATGGACGTGTACACTGTGCTCCCTCCTTCATTCGCGAGAACAAGTATTTACCTAAAACAGTAAAACTTTTAGAAGAAGTATTACCTGACTAGTAGTTATAGTTCAAGGGATCTAATCTGCATGGAAAACAATGAGAACAATTAGTTTTAAACATTAATAGTCTTTGAACTCAGTCCACCCACTTATGTCCAAAATTTTGCAGACGTTAAAAATAATACAAACGTCATGATGTGTCAATCAGTTTAAACTGCCTCTGAAAGTGTGCGTAACGTCATAGAAAAAGCATTTAGGGATCCGGTTTCGGATGTTCTATTGTTTTGCATCCTAGCAAGCATTTTGATAAGGACAAGCAAAGGAATACGAAAAAAAAAAAGAAGAAAAAAATTTCGGGACTCAGTGTGCAAGCCTAAATCTTGCAAACGTGTACTAATCATGAGTAATGTAACGTTTAATATAATATGTTATTATTGTCTCTATATTCTTAATCTGGATGAATAGGACTTAAAATCACCAAAGTATTAATTATACTGTATAATAATGTATATTTATATTGTACAAATTAAGTTTGACATGTTTTATAAAGAAATATGAATAATTGATATTAAAAATGAACAATACTATTATGAACAAATATGAATAATTAATATGAACAATGAACAATAGTGCATTTATAAATTAGCATTAATGTAGATTAATAAATTCAGTGAATATAAATTCATTGTACCCATTAACTAATCCCAACAAATTCAACCTATTTGTAACTTAATTGTTTGCTCATTGTACGCATTAAGTAATCCCAACAAATTTAGCCTTATTATACAGTGTTATCTTTAACTGTTCATATGAATAAATAAACATCTAATGGGATTCATATTGCTCTAAACCGGCTGCACTTTTGGTGTGAGAGATCACAGCATGTGAATTATTTGTGTTGTTATGGTTTGGTCCATTTTTAGGCTTGGTCTAAATGGTTTCCAGTATTTGGTTCCATTGATTTTTCTATTTCACAGATACTATGTTTAGACTCACTGTAAAAGTATCTTCGGTTACTTTATGAGTAAGTGCTCCTTTGGTGGTGTTTCACACACACACACACACACACACACACACACACACACACACAACACACACACACACATACATACAGTACATACCAGAACACATTTATGTTGACAGGGCGACGGGGGCGCTTCACTTCCCAAGAGCTAAGAAATGGAAGAGTTCACCATTTTGTGACATCACGCAGTAATGGTTGAAGAGAGGAAAGGATAGGTTAGTGAGTCACTCTTTCCCTCCAAGACACTTTTTATTCCATGCTGTTAAACTATTGGGATCAGCACAGAACTACAGCGACTCTGCTGAATATGCCAGTCTCAGACAGATCAGGGGTACAGCTCTCAGCTCACGCTACTGTCACAGGCGCCGTCGTGCAATGGCACAAAGGGGCTGGGGACGGAATTCTTGCAGAGAGGTGATCAATCATCAGATCCATGCAAATGTAGCCTTTGTTTTGTTTATGCCTCAGGAAATTCAAAATAAACAACATGTGATGCATAACAATTAAGAGCTACTTTGGATTCTGTCTGTTATGACAACATGTAAACTAATCTGCAAAGGAGGAAACATGAATTTGCTCTTCGTTTTCCTCTGAACAAACTGTGAGGAAGGTTAGATACTTTGCCCCAGACTCATGTGAGGAAGTGATGGAGAAGAGGATGATGACAAAATTGGAGTTCATAAAGAAGAATTCTTCATACCCTCTCCACAGTCCGCTATCTTGAAGCACCTTTAGCCGTCGGCTTGTTCCAGCACTCTGCTCTAAGAAGCACTTCTGGGAATCCTTCCTGCCTGCTACTATTAGGCTGTACAACACTGTTTCCTCCTCACATGCTTCCCCACACATTACTCCTAGTAAGGCATAATGACATTGAACAAGGTCACTCTTTCCCATGCAAGAACCCATTACCATTAGCGGATAGCACATTCATATCTCTCACAGTACGTAATGGTATCTCACTGCATGTTCCGTCTTGTTTAATTACCATAGGAGTATATATATCATGTGTGCTTTACTCCGCTCCTAAATTTCCCGCAGGGATCAATAAAGTACATCTATCCATATGCCAGAGAAGTAAACCTTATATTTTGACAAATGCTCTTGAACTCAACAATGACATCAAACTGAGTTGTCCAGTGTTCTGTGTTCAGCTTATTTTTTCATTTTGGACAATTTGTACGAGAAAGACAAATAACATAAAATATTTAAACAATACCACAAGGCTTTTGTGATATTACAAGAGTGATATTAATATTGAGAAACTTTCATTCTAGACACAATATTTCCATTTGCTTTGTCTATTTTTGCTCTGCCAATGAAAACTATTTAAAATAAAGCTATGGCAGAATTAAGTGTCTGAATGGATCAGTGTTGGGAACAAATTGGTAGAGTGAATGACTCAATGATTCACTCATAAGTCACTGGTTTCATATCTGAATGAACCATTGTATTGGAACAAAATGATACAATGACTTAGAGTACCATCGTGTTTTTTGTTCCTGAATGAACCAGTATTTTGAATGAATTAATTGAATAAACGGTACAAAAAACCCACTTGTCGCCACCTACTGGTGTAATGGTGTAACCTGCAGGACGAGTCACTGAAATTCTCTTTAAAATAATCCAAAATTCACATGTAAACAGATACAATATTTTTCATTTTAATAAGACACATGCTAAATCAGTTGCAGTCATTAGCATGAAAACCAGCAGCAACTTAAAAAGGATTTTTTTTTGCCATTTCTGAGAGGGGCAAAAAGACGTGATCCTGTTTCAAGTGTGAGAGCTAAGCCATGAAAGTGATGTCTAGATAAGTTGCCATCAAGGTGATCTTGTGATAAGGGCAAGAAGTGACATTTAGCACATGACAGAGTTTGTCATGCTCATTGGCCTTCTGGAGACCTAATTTGAACGTGTCTCTGAAAGTAACTAGACACATTTAGATTGAAAACAAGCCTTTGTTCTTCCCCAGCCTAAGCCATGTACGTTTTTAAGCTGCATTGTTTATAAGAGAGAATATGTGTGAATCATTTACAAAATATGTTTCTGCGTTATCCTGCTGTAGTATTTATGCCTGCCTTCAATTTTCAATTATAAAAAACCCAGAGTGGCACACTAATGATAATGAGTGAATAGACAGAGTGTGCTCTGTGATGCCCTTTTGCATTCTACACCAAGCCAAAGTGAGCCTGTTCTGATGAATACCAGATGAGCTTTGGCATCTTTCAGCATGCAGGCCGCTTTAATTAATGCATAAAATGCTCTCTAGTGGTAAATGCAAATTATTTTTGGCAAACCAGTTGCATCACAAACTCTGTGTTTTCATATTGTTCTGTTTATTAGAGAGCATCAATTATGTTGCTAAAGCCCTAAATGGAGGAAATGACAGATCAACGGGGAAAGGAAACCCCAGAGTAAACACAACAAGGGCTGCAATGTTTGTTGAAACCACGATATGTGGCAGTGAACGATCTCTAGTCCGTTGTGGGGCTCAATCTGAAAGATTCATTGTGAGATATGCTAAAGTGGAGCAGATGAACCTGTCAACAACCCGTGGAAAACTGAAGCAGAATGGTGAAAATTTCGGTGGACAGACCCTGAGTTGTGTCAGCCTGTATAGCAACTTCCCACTGACAAAGCTATGTCATGTCACAGATAATGAGAAGAAGATATTCATGGAACTCTGCCTGGGATCACAATCATTGCTTAGAAGGCTTAACTATTGAGAGGCATGAAATGATGTAGGGTTCGGGTCTTCAAGGATTGACATGGACTAAAATAACACGGTTAGAGAGTCTGAGGGGGACAAAGACTAACAAAAGACAAGGTTCTTTGCTTAGAGGCACAAGAGAGGATTAATGTGGCTTGAAATTTAAAGTCTACTTTTAGAAGGACACACAAAACCTTTACCTTCGTGCCTGTGAAATTAGACCAAAAGATTGTGCCACACTGGAAAAGAAAGTAATAAGCACCGACAAGAATGAAAATGTGCCTGTTTCATGTACGCCACTAAATTTTATTTAATTTAATTTAAAGGGGCACTTGAAGTGGAAGCGTGTCATTTTTTCGATGTAAAATAAATGTTCCTTTCCTAGCTTAAAACGCAGAGACAGCAAGGCTACAACTAAGTCATCTGTAGGTTGAGTTCCCCTGAAAAGTCACCTGAAATCTATCATAAAGCATAGCTCTATTTATACTATGTACCAGCATGAGGAACATTGCTTCAGCCAGTGCCTTGAGTTTGGCTCAGGGCTCTATGTTTGGATGAACAATGGAAGACACTGGAAGTGTTTTGGCAAGCCTGTTTGAAAAGAATCATTATTTTTGCACTTCTATTGAGTTTAAAGCTGCCTCTGTCTCTGGCAAATGACAGACTGAAAGTCATTCATTTCAAATGGAGAGTTAGTGGGAGCTGCGTGGAGTTCTGTACATATGCTAATGCCAAATTTTCAGATATGATTTGAGCTTCGTTTGTGGTGAAATATTTTAAATGAACTTTTGTGGCTAGATCATATGCAACAAATATAGATATTGTAATGAAAACGATAAGCACAAGGTGAGAATTACCAACATTTTTCCACTAAAATGCTATTATTTAAACACAATGGGCAGTACAATTATGTATTTTATTTTGTGTGAATATATTTATATTTATACATTCGTTATTAATTCTTTTTACCATGGTGAATAATTGGAGGGTAACGGCTGCTTCAACCAATTTGAAAGTTCCCTGACTGTCATTAGTGAGCAAACTGCGAATGTCTTAGATAGATGATTTTGTCTTATTAATTTGTGTTAAATAATTTCTCTATAGCTCAAAAATTCTCTATTGTGCTTTTCATGCATGGCATGGATGACACCAGCAACCTTTCGATTACAAACCTTGAGCTTTTACAGCACATAGCTATTTGTTGAGCAAAAGACAGGTTATGATGTGTACAGTGCATGACCAATATAATTAATATTTAATATTTGCATTTGACTTATATGCAGTTAAAAAGCGCAACTCAAATAATTTTAATAATCCATTTGAATGATAAAAAATAACTGTTTCATCATGAACAATGTATTTGTTGAGTAATTACAGCGAAAGCGGATTTAATAAAAACCAACAACACTTTTTTTCTACTCTTGTGACTTTCAGTCTGGACTGTGATCCATTTCTCATCGCCATCCGCACAGCAGTGTGAGTGATGAATATGTCTCTCTCAGACTCTCCAGCACCACGGGGTAGAATCACTGTCCTCCTTTTTAGCCTGTTACTTTTCACAAGCCTGCTAACAACACTCACGCAATCGCACCGTAATTAAGCGCAGCTCTGAGCCCAGCCCTTTTTTCAGCATCTGTATCATAGCACAGGAGAAGGAAGTTGGCCCGTGCCTCTTTTCTGTTCAGCTGTCCCTGCGGTGACATCTGCTGCAGTGGAAAAGGCAGAGTGTCTGGTCCCCGCTCTGCTGGAGGACTCTCATTACTGACACCATACTGCCACTATGCCTGGAGGCTGCGTGAGCTATAGAGGCCCCTGTGCTCTCTTTTCCCCCCGTTCTTCGCTCCCCTTGCTCCCTCTCCCCATCCACACAGAGAAGGTTGTGTCATCCGCAGTGGCGTAGCATCTGGGTATGCAGGTGTATATGGGCCCGGGCAGTTTGGGGGCCCGCCGAGCTGGGGGGAACTTTTAATTGAAACTAGGGAATGAATAGAGCCCTGCATGGGCCCGGCCCTTGTCCAACAGCTTATGAGAATTCTCGGCCCGAGTCCGATTGGATCACGTGTCTTTTTTCTCTCTCTCTCTTCCCCATTATACAGCTATTAAAATCGTTCAGTTTTGGTTTTTAATGGCAAAGTGGTCATATTTCTTTTTCTTTCTTTATTAAGTTAATTTAGAAATATGTTTGGAACATTTTATGTTTGTTAAATTCAAGTTTTTGTTTTGTAAAGGAACGACCGAGCGGCAGCGGCAGACAGTGAGTTGAGTATTATGTTTGATCAATTTAGCCTTCTCAAACCAACACGACTTGCCTAAAATAAACAGACATAAAACACTTCATGCATTTCACAGTATTAATTTAAACATTTAACCTAGATAAATGAGTGCTGTTAGGCGCATATCCAATTGTTTGTGCGGAGAGTGGAAGCTAAAGCGCACTTTGCAGGACGTGGAGGTGCCAGCGTGATCACTTGCATTTTTTTCATAACAGTGAAAACTTAAAAATACTCCGTCATTTTTGCTCATAAAGGTAAGAGTATACATCATTTGGAACTGTAAATGGTCTACTTGTATTTGTGTGCTCTCACAATATCAACACAACCTTGTGCTTTTGTAAAATAAGGAAAACAAACAGGATGCGCTTTCTGTCGTCTTGGTCTTGAGCAGG
This sequence comes from Sinocyclocheilus anophthalmus, assembly GCA_018155175.1. Taxonomy (NCBI): domain Eukaryota; kingdom Metazoa; phylum Chordata; class Actinopteri; order Cypriniformes; family Cyprinidae; genus Sinocyclocheilus; species Sinocyclocheilus anophthalmus. Next base: position 790,121 of record JADLZN010010953.1, read on the forward strand.
AGCTCTTCACCGACATGATAAATATATCTATAGACTGCTTTAAATTACTATTTTAAAACGAAATAATTCATTATGCAATCCGTAATGATGCATTTCTCTCTAAAGGCACGTTCAATGAGGAGATGGCGAGTCAGGTTCCTCAAATTCATTTTTGCAACATTGACTCAGAAAACATTAGTTTATTAACAAATAATTCAAATATCCCCTCACTATTTACAAATGTACACATTTTTTGCATATGGGCCCGGGGCTGACTTGCTACGCCACTGGTCATCCGTGATGCACCTCTCAGCTCTGTTGCTTCAGGGCAGAGCCGGAAAACAATGGCGAAGCCTGACAATCAAGTCAAAGACCCAGCAATTGCTGTTGGTTTGCGAGCGTAAACAAGGGACCCTCAAAACTTAGCAGTGGTAATTATGTCTGTCGTCTTTCTGTGCACTGTTTAAAACCTCAACCAGGGTGAGCCGCTCCCCCAGGCTGACCTCTGACAAACATAGTTTGGCACCAGTAGAGAGTAATGCTCCCAGACAGCTGTTTCCTCCTTTCCAGGGTTTATGCTTTTCCTGCAGAGAGTGATGCTCGACAACAGGGTACACCTATTACATGGGATGAATTAGCTAGAAGTTGAATTTGAACTCTAACAGACTGCTTATTTAATATGAGTGCAAATGCAGAACCCAGATAAACAAACGTTTATATCAGATAGACGGGTGAATAATAGATAAGCCATTTAATATTAAATGACTTCAACTGCTAGAAATTATTTTGCCACAGTATTGCTTTGGCAGGGCCTATGTGAGTGCTGCCCATGAGTCTCTCATTGAACCACAGTCATAATTGTCTTTCACCAATAAGCTGTGTTATTGTTTTTCACGCTGTGTGTTAGATGCCACAATAAATATTGCATTTATCTAGACACCAGTATTTAACAGCACAAATATTTAAAAATGTATTTTATTTTAATTTAGTTGTAATTTATTCCTGTATGCAAAGCTCATTTTTCACATCATTACCCAGGCTTCATGTCACATCTTTATGATCCGTTAGACACCTCATCTCTAATTAGTTCCTATTATTATTAATAGTGAAAACCGTGAGACATTTTTTAGGATTATTTAATGTTTAAAGAACAGCATTTATTGAACCAAATGTTAATCGATGTATAAAAGTAGCCTATTACGTTCTTAAAACACGTTTTTTTTTCAAATTCATATTAAATATGTATTATAACTATTAGTAATATTACCCTCCTCCCCCCACCATGTTGATTTTGAAACTGTAAAAAAAATTTCTTTTAAAGAGTTTTTTCTTATTATATATTTAGAGCATTTATGTGTAAAATAATAATAAAAAAAAAATTGCAATTCTACATTGCAATTTCTACAGTAATGCCTTACCCAGCTGGCCTTGCTTTAATTATTAAGAGTATTAAATGGTGTGCCCAAGGAGACAGTACTTGATTCATTATTATGCTAGCCACATTGTATTATTTGGCACTGTGTGACTTTTGAATCTTTCACTCTTTGTTTCTGAAAGTACGGATATATCTGCAGGCCTGTGAGTGGCTACTTGTATACTTACCACCCACCAAGAACCAGATGTTTCACCTTGACAAATCTGAGCTTTCCCTTATGCCAAGCCATCTCTAATGCAGGATGTCACCTTTGAAATTGAGCATTTTGACTTAGCGGCCACATTTTCAATTGAACTTACACTAGATTAATTGCATGGATGGTCCCCATGGAGCAACTTAGCTATAAGTGCTTTTCTCAAGGACATATTGACGGCAGAGATGGATTGTGATGTCAGTAACCCTCAAGTTGCTGGCTCCCTCCCATTACCCAGCAGGGGAGATCTGTTTACAAGAGCCAGTCCAGATGTGTAATTACTAGGCTATGACCATCTCTATCATTTCCTTTATTAATGAAACCTGAAAGTAGAGTTCTTTATATCCATATACCTGAGAATGTGCACATGTGAGTGATGAGACTCATGCAAATCAGCCGCTCCTGCCAAACCCCTTGTGAAAACATGGGAAAGAAACCGATCTACCATGACAAACAACTCTAGTCAGTTCTTGGCTGTTTCCTTGAACTGTTGGAACTCCCACACTGCAGGCCAATCATTATCTATTGCATGACTTATGAAACACATCTAGGACACTGCTACATATTTGGACTTCAGCCCTTCAACCCAAATAAAATCCATTCTCCTAAGTATTACTTAAAACATCCATTAACAGAATTTTGTACTAATTTTTTATGTATTTTCCACATAACAGCTTATCAGAACTGGGACTTTTCCCCATATCACTTTGCTTTTTGCTGCGCGTTCCAGACAAACTGTCAGTGGTAACACTTTACTTGAAGCTTTTATATAATGCATTATAAAAGTAGTTTTAATTAAATAATTAATTATGCCTTGCAATGCACCTTATAATGCATCTTATAATTGTTATCCCATGAATAATTGCAAAGTTATAATACACTGAAATACTTTTCTATTCATTGTTGCAACTTTAGAAAGTATAATGCATTAAAACAAAACCTTCACATAAGGAAGTCGTGGCCTAATGGTTAGAGAGTCGGACTCCTAACACAAAGGTTGTGGGTTTGAGTCTTGTACTGGCAGGGATTGTAGGTGGGGGGAGTGAATTCACAGCGCTCTCTCCCACTTTCAATACCACGACTGAGGTGAGACCATTGAGCAAAACACCGAACCCCCAACTGCTTCCCGGGCACTGCAGCAAAAAAATGGCTGCCCACTGCTCCGGGTGTGTGTTCACTGCTGTGTGTGTGCACTTTGGATGGGTAAATGCAGAGCACTAATTCCGAGTATGGGTCACCATACTTGGCCACATGTCATGTCTCTCTTTTTTTTTTAAATAGTATAATACATTTTAACTTTGATTACAATTATTTATGAAAATATATAATGCATTACGACATACATTATGAATATCTTTATAATGCAGTATACATAAAGCCTTTACCCTGTCAGTTTGTGGAGACTTATGCAGCTTATGTGCATGTTATGACAGACTAGGTGGCAAAATTCGATTTTGAGACTTTATAAACTAAGTGCATTTTTCTTCGAAAAACGGAATGACTATTCAGACGCGAACAAATTGCTTTCTGGTCCTTTAATTCATTGATAATTCCTCTCAACTACACTCATTTGTATGCTGATGACCGTTTTAGTTCTGCTGTGCCTTCGTTTTTGAAACGATTTTCATTTGGTCGTGCGCTAAAATAGACAAAAAAATTGCAATATTGTGTCTAAAATGTGAGTTACTTACTGTTACTTTATTATTTATGGACTGTTATCCATAAATAACTGGAATCTTTTCTGGGAGCGTCCTAGGCTTTTTCGTGCTGATGGTCTGCATCCCAGCAGAGTTGGAGCGGAACTCCTGTTGGACAACATCTCGAGGATGCTACGCACCATATGACTAGTTAATCAAATCTCAAATAACTGCCCTGAGGACTTAAATGATAGAAGTACTTGTGCTGTCCAATCTATAAAGACTGTGTCTGTTCCCCGAATAGTGAGGTCAAAATATAAATTTAATGCAGGATCTAGAAAAAATCTGATCGTGATTAAACCAGAAAAATTTAAAATAAATGAACAAAAGCAATTTTTTAAGTTTGGGCTCCTAAACTTTAGATCACTCTCACCCAAAGCAGTTATGTAAATGAAATGATCACAGATAATCGTTTTGATGTACTCTGCTTGACTGAAACCTGGCTAAAACCTAATGATTATATTGGTCTAAATGAGTCTACTCCACCAAGCTACTGTTATAAGCATGAGCCCGTCAGACTGGTCGTGCCCCCCCCCCCACCCGCGGCGGTGTGCAACAATAGATAGTGATATTCTCAATGTTACTCAGAAGACAGGATACAGGTTTAACTCATTCGAAATACTAATGCTTAGTGTTACACTGTCAGATATGGAAAAGAAATCTAACGTATCTCTTGCTCTGGCTACTGTGTATAGACTACCAGGGCCGTATACAGATTTCCTAAAAGAATTTGCAGATTTCCTCTCAGACCTATTGGTTACTGTTGATAAAGCGCTAATTGTCGGAGATTTTAATATTCACGTTGATAATACAAATGATGCATTAGGACTTTCGTTTACTGACCTAATAAACTCTTTTGGAGTCAAGCAAAACGTCACCGGGGCCACTCATCGTTTTTAATCATACGCTAGATTTAATTATATCGCATGAATTGATCTTACTGATATAGATATTGTACCTCAAAGTGATGATGTTACGGACCATTTCCTGGTATCGTGCATGCTGCGTATTACTAATATTACTATATGGCTCCGCGTTATCGTCCGGGCAGAACTATTGTTCCAGCCACCAAAGACAGATTCACAAATAACCTGCCTGATTTATCTCAACTGCTCTGTGTACCAATAAGCACACATGAACTAGACGAAATAACTAGCAACATGGGCACTATCTTCTCTAATACATTAGAAGCTGTTGCCCCATCAAATTGAAAAGGGTTAGAGAAAAACGTACTGCGCCATGTTACCACAGTAACCCATTCTCTCAAGAAAAAAACTCGTAGTCTTGAGCGCAAATGGAGAAAACTAACTTGGAAGTTTTTAGAATTGCGTGGAAAAACAGTATGTCCAGCTATAGACAGGCTCTAAAATCTGCCAGGGCCGAGCATATCCACAAATACTCATAGAAAATAACCAAAACAATCCTAGGTTTTTATTTAGCACAGTGGCTAGATTAACAAATAACCAGACGCCACCCGATCTAAATATTCCCTCACAGTTTAATAGTAATGACTTTATGATTTTCTTCACTGATAAAATAGATAACATCATAATTACAATAGCAAATGTAGATTCTACAGCTTATAATACTTTAGCTTCATTCATCGCACCAAAAGATAAACTGCAGTGCTTTACAGCTCTAGGACAGGAAGAGCTAATTAAACTTATCACTGCATCTAGACCAACAACATGCCTGTTAGATCCTGTACCCACTAAATTATTGAAAGAGTTGTTACCTGTAGCAGAAGAACCGCTTCTTAATATTATTAACTCGTCGTTGTCTTTAGGTCACGTCCCAAAACCATTCAAGCTGGCGGTCATTAAGCCTCTTATTAAGAAACCACAAACAGATCCTAGTGAACTGGCAAATTACAGACGCATTTGAAAAATATTCCGTTTATGTCTATAATTTTAGAAAAGTTGTGTCTGCTCAATTGTGCTCCTTCCTTCAAAAAAATGATCTCTATGAAGAATTTCAGTCGGGCTTCAGGCCCCACCATAGCACAGAAACAGCACTTGTTAAAATTACAAATGACTTGCTTCTTGCGTCAGACCAAGGCTGTGTCTCATTGCTAGTTTTACTTGATCTTAGTGCTGCATTCGATACTATAGATCATGACATACTCATAGATCGATTACATAACTATACAGGTATTCAAGGGCAGGTTTTAAGATTGTTTAGATCCTACCTGTCCGATTGCTACCACATTGTTCATTTAAATGGGGAGTAATCTCAATTATCACCAGTAAAGTATGGAGTGCCACAAGGGTCTGTCCTAGGTCTTCTGCTATTTTCTATATACATGTTGCCTCTTGGTAATATTATTAGGAAATACGGATTAGTTTCCACTGTTATGCCGATGATACTCCACTATATATCTCAACAAGACCAGATGAAAATTATATAAGCTAACAGAGTGTGTTAAAAATATAAAACATTGGATGACCAATCATTTTCTCCTATTAAATTCGGAAAAGACAGAGATTTACTTATTGGACCAAAAGACAGTACACTGAATCTCTTGGATTACAATTTGCAACTAGATGGGTGTACTGTTACTTCCTCTACGGTCAAAAATCTTGGTGTTATATTAGATAGCAACTTGTCCTTTGAAAATCATATTTCCCATGTTACAAAAACGGCGTTCTTCCATCTTAGAAACATTGCCAAGTTATGGAACATGCTACCTGTTTCTGATGCAGAAAAGCTAGTTCTGCATTCATGACCTCTAGACCGGACTATTGTAATGCACTGCTAGCTGATTGTCCTGCATCTTCAATAAAAAAGCTACAGATAGTCCAAAATGCAGCACCTAGAGTCCTTACCAGGTCAAAAAAATATGATCATATTACCCCAATTTTTACAGTCTCTGCACTGGCTACCTGTTAAGTTCTTTATCAGTTACAAAATATTATTACTTATCTATAAAGCCCTTAATGGGTTAGCTCCTGCGTACCTAACTATTCTTCTACCACGCTACAATCCATCAAACTCCCTAAGGTCGCAAAACTCTGGACACTTTGTAGTTCCTAAGATAGCAAAATCCACTAAAGGAGGTAAAGCTTTTTCACATTTGCCTCCCAAACTCTGGAATAGCCTTCCTAATAACATTCAGGGTTCAGACACACTCTCTCCGTTTAAATCTAAATTAAAGACACATCTCTTCAGCCAAGCATTCAAATAATGCATCTCAAAATCTTTTACTGCAGTCAAATCTTTTACTGCATTATATCTGATCAAATCATCATTAGTAATTCGTTAGTTTGGGTTGTAGCGTCTTGACCAATCAGACACACCATTTTTCATCTGATTTAACAAATAATTTATTCATTAGATTAACAAATCATCACAGGTCCCTCACTCAATAAACTGGATGCCAGGATTTCTGCTGAACACCATCCCCCCCCTTGGTCACCATGACAACTAATCATGATATCGCTGGTTTTATGACCCCCCAGGAATGTGAGTAGAATAACCCACTCATTTTCCCCATAGGAAAGGCAGAGTATAAATTGACTTTTCTACTAATTAATTCATAGGAAACCTTTCTTATTGAATACACATATCCTTCAGGCCATTGTGTATATTATTGCTGTGTTGTATTTATTCTGTTGTATTATAGACTATTTTTATTTATGCTTACGATAAACCACTCATTCATATAACCTTACAAATACCGTGTTTAGTATCTAAGAATTCGCCTTCTGATGATCTAAACAAGATTGTATATTATATGTTGGTACATAGGCAATATATATTAGTGTCCTGAGAATCTCTAGTAATTTCGACTCAAGTCCATTTGCAAATTACCATACTTAGAGAACAAAGGGTCGTAAACCCTCCAGCAATTGCCACCTCCCGCTAGGAAATTTCAATCTCTCTCATTGGACAAGCCCATCTCGAAAGGCGGGGATCTTCTCCGACCTTTAAAGGCCACACTTCATGTGACCCGCCCCTGTCGGTGGTTAAGTGAGATGCTAAGATGAAGATGTGAAAAAAACGCTTCAGCATATCAAAGCTGGTGCCAGGCCTTTCAGCCTTGACTTTTCCATTCACCAAAGATTCTCTTGACTCAAACTGGTTCTTTTCATCAACCAACTTCAGCAAGATCTTGGGCCTTTAGATTGCATCAGGAATCTCTTTCAGATAGTCGAGACTCGCAAGTATCAAACTTAGTCCTATTAATTGATACATTAAGTATCATTTACACCTTTTACAAAGGTGTGTTTGAACTAAGAAACTTATGTTCCCTTCAGGCTGGAGATCTGCTGAATATCAAATGGTACCATAACTTCATTCCTTATGGCTCTTTCTTAAGTGTTTACTTATAACCCTTTCCTATACCAACGTTATAGTGTGTGTGTGTGTGTGTGTATTTGTATGTTAGACCAGTTTATGTGTGTGTATGTAGGATGTTAGACCAGTTTATGTTTGTATGTAAAGACTGTTAGACCTGTTTATGTGTGTATGTAGGATGTTAGACCAGTTTATGTGTTTATGTGTATGTTAGACTAGTTTAAGTTTTTATGTAGTTAATAAAACCTTACTTGTAATCACACTTGACGTGGTTCATTGTTTGCTCTAACCGGTCACTAATCATGCAGATTTACGTTACAAGCTTTTAGAATTGTACAGTAAGAAAGTTATTTCCTTTAACTAGGAAATTAACTTTCTTAGAATTGACAAGACGGTTGACCGTGAGTGGTCAGCTAAATATCTACAGCGTATCTAAATATTCATAATTAATTATAACAAGTTATGGTTAATTATTCATATTTCCAGTTGTTACTAAATTCGCTACAGGGTAAACAAATCATTTTTGCTTGGTTGGAACAGCACCTACGCTAATTATGTTTGTATTTGTTTTCTGTCTTTTGCCACGGGATTAACCTCCCGTGGTAACTAGGATTTACACAAACTTCAGTCTGAATCCAGAACACCTGAGAAGAGAAGATGCCAACCCCCAGAGGACCTCAGATGATGCCAACCCCTGAAACAACTACAGAACTACCACATTTTGCTATACGTTTGATTGCATCATAATAATTGCTGTTAATATTATTCATCTTCTGTTTTATTACATCTTAAATTGATTTTCCGTACTGCTGGTTCATCTGGTCAGAGGAGAACTGGCCCCCGACTGAGCCTGGTTTCTCCCAAGTTTTTTCTCCATTCTGGCACTGATGAGTTTTGGTTCCTTGCCGCTTGTCGCCTCTGGCTTGCTTAGTTGAGGACACTTCACTTCATTTTGTTAGCGGATCAGCTCTGGGGAAATATGAATAATTACCCTAACTATTATCAACCTAACTATTTTATTTTAGATCCGCTGTAGATATTTAGCTGACCTATCAGGGTCAATTGTCTTGTCAATTCTAAGAACGTTAATGTCCTGGTTAAAGGAAATAACCTTCTTAATGTACAATTCTATAAGTTTGTAACGTAAAACTGCATGATTATTGACTCCGGTTATGAATAAACAATGAACACGTCAAGTGTGATACAGGTAAGGTTTTATTAACTACATAAACACTTAAAACTAGTCTAACATAGCTTTCCATAAACACATTAAGCGGTCTACCATCCACCTACATACAGACACACACACACACATACAGTTGGTATTGGAAAGGGTTAAAGTTTAACTCAGCATAGAAAGAGGCATAAAGAATGGATTTTATGGAACCCTTTGCATGTATATTCAACAGATCAAAGCCTTCAGGGATTCGTCAGATTCTGAGTTCAAACACACCGTTGTAAAAAGGTGTAACTGTAGTAATGTATCAATTAATAGACTAAGTTTGATACTTAGCGAGTCTCGGCGGTCTGAAAGAGATTTCTGATGCAAATCTTAAAGCTTCCCGTCGATCTTTGCTGAATTCGGGTCGATGAAAAGAACCAGTTGGAGTCAGTGTCACTTGATGAATGGAAAGGACTAGGCCGAAGAAAGGCCTGGCACACTTTTTTGGTATCCTGAAGCGTTTTCTCACTTTTTCTTAGCTTCTGACCGAACCACCGACTGTGCGGGTCACATGGAGTGTGGCCTTTTTAAGCCTGCAGAGATTCACGCCTCTCAGGATGGGCTTGTCCAATGAGAAAGGTTGAAATTCCAAGCGGGAGGTTGGAAATAATGGGGATTTTTATGACTCTTTGTCTGTGAGCATGGTATTTTGCATATGTAATTCTCTGGAGTGTTGAGGCACGAATTAGTAAAGATTCTTAGAACATCATTATGTTGCATAGGTATCAGCATATAATCTACACACTTGTTTCGATCATAAGAAGACGAATTCATAGATACTAAACATTGAAAATGTGAGTTAATTAACTAGTGTCTATGATAACATGATGAAACATCATACCCTACAACAGACAATGTACAAGACCTAATGTATACACCAATGACCAAAGTATATGGTATTATCAAAGTGTTTTTTCCTATGAATTCATATAGAGAACACGTCCCTTCTCTGGCTTGTGTTATCGTTCTTATGAGGAATGAGGCGTTTATCCCCTGCTTCCTTTAGGTCATAAAACCAATGATATCATGATTAGTTGTCATGGTGACCAAGGTGGGGGATGGTGTTCAGCCGAAATCCTGGCATCCAGTATATTGAGTGAGGGGACTGTGACGATTTGTTAATCTAATGAATAATTGATTTGTTAAATCAAATAAAAATTAGTGTGTCAGATTGGTCGAGACGCTACAATTTCCAGCGTTATCGTTGACATGATTGCAAAGATATTATTTAAACTGAGCTGGATGTTGACCACTGAATTCAATGATGAACTGTCTTTAACTGAAAAATTAGTGTTTACTATTGTCATTTTGCATTATTGACACTATTTTCCTAATTAATGCTGTTCAGTTGCTTTGTCACAATCTGTAATAAATCTGTATCTTGTTAAAAGTGCTATATAAATACAGGTGACTTGACTTGACTTGACTTATCAACTGTTGTGTAAAAGCAATCTCACATACCACTCGCATTTTGGCCTGTAATAAGACTATGAGCTGGTAATTACTTGGGCAGCCTCTTTATCCAGCTGAATAAATTCAGAACAACAAAGTGATATTGCTGAAATATTTTATCCTTTTGTTACAATATACATTTCTGTGTGTGTGTTTATTGCCACGTCCTTTAAATACATCGGTATTAAAACACCAAATACAATTTTGCTCTGAATATGTAGCATAACATTTCTTTGCAAGGTTGGCAGGCATCCTAAAAGTGTCAGAGACGAATTATCTTATGTAAAGCACCTGTGGTTTGGCACAAAGTAATATTATTTACCAAGGACAGGATGACATCTCTTATTCAGAACAACGTATCTTATTCTTTGGCATTTAAGTTAAAAAACTTAGTAAGCAATTTGATCAGTGCCTATACAGAAGTCACTAATGAAACCTCTAAGATATTGAAAAAATGCATTTAATCCCTCAAGGGCAATAAAAAAAATTCTAGAATGAAGAAACTGTAAAACTTACTAACAAGACCAGAACTTAAAATCAATGGCCTAATTACAGGGAACCAAGTGCATCATTTAAAAATTTATTCCATGTATGCAGTGGTGAATAAATCAATCTGAAAACATGTAAGTAATACATCTTTCCAGGAAACTTACTGTATGTGTTAGGGGTTACTCAAAAGAAGTTACTCAAAACAGAATGAAATTAATCAATAAACACTGGCAACTGTTCACAAGAAGCTGCATGCAAATAAAGCAAATAAATGTGCAATTTAAGTCAAGTCTCATTTATTTGTACATTGTTGTATACAATACAGATTGTTTCAAAGCAGCTTCACAGTTTTAAACAGGAAAACAATTGAATCAATCAAACTTCTTCAAATCTGAGGCAAATTCAAATTCTGCTGTAAACCAGCTCTAAAAAGACAATGGTTTTATTATTCAGCTTCAGTCAGTTCAGTGTTGATTCAGTTCAGTTCAATAACAGTGTTGCAAAATTCATCAATTATGAAACAAATTTGATTCCGCCCCTAGAAAAAACTCAACTCCAACGATGTAACAGAAATGCAAGGGGGGGGGGGGGATGAATGAACACAGTGTGATTTATAATTCCAGGCTGCATCACAAGTCAGATTTATGGATTGATTTTATTCAAAAGTTTGCATCCAGCTCCTTCTGCTTCATGATACATCACGCTGGCATTAGGTGAGAAAATGGAATCAAGTGTCTATTCATCTATTCAGCATAAAATCTAAACCACAGAAGAATCTTCAGTTAAATATGACATTCCACAGATGCTTTTCATACGAAACAACTTAAGCTCATTTAAATTTGTTTTAAAGTGCCTCGCTGAAAGGTACAATAAGATTCTTAGTGCAGCTTGCCAGCTCACAGGTTGCTCCTACATACCCTCACGATACTGCGTTGTAGCACCAGTGAGATCAGTTTTGCCCCATGGTTCTTTTTAATTGGATATTTTATCCGACATGCACAGATGAGCTACTTCATTTATCAACTGACACACACAGATGTAATGGCATAATCCCTGGAAGACACCACTTACCAAGCCATATACACCCCACTCTGAAGCATGTAATCTCTCTCGAGGACGAGAGGATTCCTTCTTGCCAACATATTATTAGCAGGAGAAAGCTTCATTTGAAGAAAGCAGAAGGGAGCTAGGCATTAGGAGAAGTGTGCTGATGTGGCTGTCATTGCTTGGTGGTGCTTGCAATGTCTGCATCTGGGAGCTTTCACGAAAATGTGCCCGTGTAACTGGTGACAGGTCTAATGAAAACAGGACAACATGCATGGAAACAACCCAGTGCTCACAGCGTGTGCGAATCGCAAGGGGGTCAAGCAGGGAGGCTGAATTGAAATCTAAATTAGGGGAGATGGAGATCCCTGAAGGATGCGTTGATAGAGTTGCTTATGAGTGTGTGAATAAGAAAGCCTGGGAGGACGTTTTTTGAAGGGGACATATGGCTGATTCACTTAAATCCCACACACTGGTTTTTACACAGCGTGGGTGAGGCCTGAACCTGTCACTGCAGGAGCAACCCACAGTGGGAAGAGAGGAAAATCAATATTTGCTCTCGGCAACCATGTCTCGGCCCGGCTCTTAGCATGTTCTGAAAGGACCTTTAGAGTCCTCCACTATTGTTGCGATCTTTCGAATACAGTGGCTGAAGGACTGCAACTTTTACCATCATAGTCTTGACATATAATCAGTTTTAGCATTTCAACTAATATTAATACAAATTTATTGCTGTGTATCTCTATATCATTTCAAGTTAGGAATGTAACCCACATCTTATATCATATAGCTTATCTATAGTCTTGGAATTGGAAACTTGGCTGTCGTAAACGTTCAGAAAATGTTGGAATTTTCTGCCCCTTTGCTACCCTATAGTCTCTAATGCTTGCCAAGGCTGCAAAACACAATAAAAAAATAGTAATATTGTGAAATATTACTGCAATTAAAAATAACTCTTTTCTATTTGAATATATTTTCAAATGTAATTTTATTCGGTAGGCGGGGGGGGGGGGGGGGGGGGTGAATTTTCAGCATCATTACTCCAATCTTCAGTGTCACATGATCCTTCAGAAATAATTCTAATATGCTGATTTGGTGCTCATGAAACATTTGCTATTATTATCAGTGTTGAAGACTTTTATAAATTAATCTAAAGATACAGTAAACCCATGTATAATGTTACAAAACATTTCTATTTCAAATAAATTAATAATTTACTATTTCAAATAAATTCATATAGTAATTGAGCACCAAATGTGACACTGAAGTCTGGTGTAATGATGCTAAAATTTCAGTCTTGTCATCACAGGACTAAATTACATTTTTAAATATATTAAATTAGAAAACTGTTATTTTAAATGACAATAATATTTCACATTATTACGGTTTTTTTTTTTTTTTTACTAATGCAGTCTTAGCGAGCATAAGAGACTTATTTAAAACCTTTTCACAGTAGTGTATATATACTGTATATATATATACAAGTGTGTGAAAGGTTTCGCCCCTTCCGTTTTTTTTTATTTTTGGCATATTGTCACGCTTAAAGTTCAGATCATCAAACTAATTTTTATATTACACAAAGATAATGCAAGTAAATGCAAAATGCAGTTTTTAAATGATGATTTCTTTTATTAATGGAAAAAAGCTGTCCAAACCTGCCTGGCCCTAAGTGAAAAAGTAATTGCTTTTTAAATCTAATAACTGGTTGTGCCACGTTTGCAGCAACAACTGCAATCAAGCGCTTGCAATAACTCTCTTTCACATCGCTGTGGAGGAATTTAGGCCCACTCTTCTTTGCAGAATTGTTTAATTCAGCCACATTGGAGGGTTTCGAGCATGAATGGACTGTTTAAGCATCTCAATCGGATTTAAGTCTGGATTTTGATTTGGCCACTCCAAAACCTTATTTTAGTTTTTCTTGAGCCATTCAGAGGTGGACTTGCTGGTGTGTTTGGGATCATTGTTCTGCTACATAACCCAAGTGCGCTTGAGCTTGAGGTCACAAACTGATGGCTGGACATTCTTCTTCAGGATTTTCTGATAGAGTGTAGAATTCATGGTTCCGTCAATTATGGCAAGTCGTCCATGTCCTGAAACTGCAAAGCAGCCCCAGACCACCACACTACCACCACCATATTTTACTGATGGTATGATGTTCTTTTTCTGAAATGCAGTGTTGGTTTTACGCCAGATGTAACGGACACACACCTTCCAAAAAGTTAAAATTTTGTCTCATCAGTCCACAGAATATATTTAAAAATATTGGGGATAATCAAGATATTTTTTGGCAAATATGAGACAAGCCTTTGTGTTCTTTTTGGTCAGCCATGGCTTTTGCCTTGGAACTCTCCCACGGATGCCGCTTTTGCCCAGTCTCTTTCTTATTGTTTAATCATGAACACTGACCTTAATTGATGCAAGTGAGGCCAGCATTTCTTTAGATGTTGTTCTGGGTTCTTTTATTCTTTATGTCTCTTGGAGTATTTGGTTGGCTTTGCAAACTCCTGGGACGGTTAAAAAAAACAAAAAAAAGAAAAAAAAAAAAAAGAAAAAAAAAAAAGAAACAAAAAAAAAAAAACAAACACCATTGTTTCCCCTTTTTCTCCCTTTGTTCCATCATGGCTCTGACCTGGTTTTCGCTGGAGTCCCAAGCTTAGAATGGCTTTATAGTCCTTTCCAGACTGATACATGTCAACTGTTTTGTTTCTCATTTGTTCTTGAATTTCTTTAGATCGTGGCATGGTGTTTTTGCTCTTTAAGCATGCTTCACTTTGTCATGCAGGTCCTATTTAAGAGATTTCTTGTTTGTGAACAGGTGTGGCAGTAATCAGTCCTGGGTGTGGCTAGTGAAATTTAACTCAGCGTTCTAAAATAATGTGGTTAATTGCAGTTCTTTCATAATTTAACAGGAGGGGGCAATTACTTTTTCACGTAGGGCCACGTAGGTTTGTACAGCTTTTTTCCCTTAATAAATGAATCATCATTTAAAAACTGCATTTTTTTGTATTTACTTGCATTATCTTTGTGTATTATCAAAATTTGTTTGATGATCTGAATCTTTTTAAGTGTGACAAATATGCAAAAATTTAAAAAACAGGAAGGGGGCCAACATTTTTTCACACCACTGTATATATATATCTAATATATAAGAATATACACAACACCACACATACACACACACACGTTATATTACAGGTAGTGTAATGTTTAATGCAGTCGTTTCTAGGGCTCTTTTTTAATCTGAGAATGTGGTTGTTTTACACTGCTTCATTCAGAATACATTGCTGTTTGATTTGTTGCATGCTAGGATATGTAGCTTTTCCAGGAGCTTATCATGTGACAGACGGGATGCTTTGATGCAAGATGCTTCATAATGAGGGATGCAGTCAAAAGACAGGAGCTGTTACAAGCGTAGCTGGTAGAAAAAGGCAAAGGAAAAAACAACAACAACAAAAGACCCTTTCCCTCCGGAGAAGTCACTTCTAACACTGCTTTGTGTGATTTTGTGAGGCTATCTAAAATGGTTGATGGAACTTTGTGTTGTCTCTCACCAAAAGCACTGGTGACCTTTCATTCATACAGCATGATGACTACTGAAGCCCCTTTTTATAAGCGGGGATGTACCTTTGCTGACAAAACTCCCATTTTCCCAATGCATTCCCTTTGTACCAGTGTATTTTCTTGCTCACAGGCTGATTGGTGGCAGGTAATCAGGCAGTTTGCATCGGTCCCAGAGCTGCTACTATTGCTGACCACTAATGCTTTATTTTAAAGTTTCAAGCAACAGAATAAAAACAAAGGCAGGAAAGGTTAATGTATTCAATTTTCTTACATTGTCCATTTTAAGGGGAGTGTGTGTGTACAGGGGTTTACTCATCTCGCACTCACCTCTACGGCCCATTTGCATTAAAATACAATAGACTGTTAAACAGTTTCATTATTATACAAATGAAATCGGGTCCACAACAAATGATCGGAATCCAGATAGCACTGGATATACAATGCAGTCCTGGTGAACAATCTCAGTGGACTATTTGTGTTTCACTCAGCTCTCAGTACCAGATTGTCAATGCATTTGTGCTGTTCTTATTTCTTTTATAGAAAAATATAAAATGTAACCAATAACAGTTGCTTTAAAGATGCCATATAGTCTTTAGGATATTGTTGTCTTTAGGATATGTTCCTTGTTTTTTTTGTTAGCAGAAATCGTAATGCTTCAGCAGGAAATCTTCAGAGCAACTGCAACATTCTCATAATATAAAAATATTAAATGTAACTATACCATAAACAGTTGCATTAAATGTGCAATAATGTGTCTGGATATGGATATCCAAATAAGATAAAGAGAATATACTCGCTTTAGCTGTTCAATAACGTCTATTAAATTGATCTTATTTGTGCTTTAAATCCTTGAACCAGTCATTCCATGGCAGTTCCACAAACATTTTGAGGGAATGCTCCCTGATTTTTGTCAGCAGAAATCTTAATGCTTCAGCAGTAAATCTTCAGAACTGCAACAATTCCAGCTGACTCAATAGACCAATTTAGCATCTACAACAACACAATCAACTGCAACAGCAACAACAACATATCATACTGAATTTGTGACAATAATGTAAATAGTTATTCGTGTGAAATCACAGATTCTTTGGTTCTGACTCTTTTCTTTTTAATCTATTTTCTCCCAGCTGGTGTAATAGTGTTACAATAGACCATAATTGGTTGCACTGGGTGCATGGAGAAAATCAGCTAAACTTATTGCCAGACAGCCAATCATAACTTGCGCATTTCACAATATAATTTGTTCAGGAGTAATACAATTAAACCACTATTGTGGTGTGCTCAGCTGGCATTGCTGGTGAACTATTAATATGAATTTAATATGAATCATGCATGCATGGACTCAACATACAAAACTCAGTTGAGGCAGTTATCAAGCATAAGGGTCATTCCATGAAATTGGTGCCTTTTGCGTCCCTAAGAATTAATCAAACATAGATTTAATATAACAGCAAATACATTTGCAATTTAAATACTATGTATTCTTTCATCAATATTACATCAAAAAAGTTAATTAAATAGTATTTTAAATGATTTATTCTGATAAGGGTAAGGTTTTTGGCCTGTCCCACACTGGTTTTTCTTTTTCAGCAGGACTTTTAATGAGCAAAATTAAGGCAAAAGGATATAAAAATCACATTTGCATATTGTTTTAAATATAGTCTAATTGTTAAGCAATGTTTTTGGCGTAAGTATGCATTTTTCTATAAAATATAAATAATTTTATTGGTGTCCCCTGTCAGCCCTGTTACCCTCATCAAAAAACCCTTGTAAAATAACGTTCATTCATGTGACATCGCTTCTAGGAGGTTACATCATCTCTCAACCAGGATTCCTACACTTAAAACACAAGCATGTTTCTCTCTCACTTCTATAATGTTCTATTTTTGATGATTTATGAGGCTCGACTGCATGCATCATGCAGTGTCAATACTGTTACCATTTTTAAAATCTAAGTTTAAACAATTATTTATTACATTTAAAGGGGTGGTTCATTGCGATTTCACCTTTTTAACATTAGTTAGTGTCTAATGTTGCTGTTTGAGCATAAACAATATCTGCAAAGTTACGAAGCTGAAAGTTCAATGCAAAAGGAGATATCGTCTTTTAAAAATCTGGCAGTTTAATGCCTACAAAAATGGCTGGTAGGGACTACAACAAGTTACTTCCCGGGTTTGTGACATCACAAACCCAGATAAACCCTGCCCTCAGGCAAAGTCAGCAAAGGGGGCGATGCCATGCTGCCCGGCCCGGCCTGGCCCGGCCACCTCGGTCACTGTGCCCCCTCACCTCTGGTGCCGTCTCCGTAGTGGGTGCCCTGATGTTAGTCGGTGAGGCAAGGTACTGGCCTGGGAAGGTTTCCCAGGCTGTTAAATACACAGATGTTCTTAGCAAAAACATTTTTTTTTCGTTCAGATTATGCAGAGCGAAATAAGAACGGTGCTGCATTTAGAAATAATTTTTAACTTTGCTATTATTCTTGAATTTTAAAACTGGTGACACTTTGCACTTTGCAGTTTCGAATTGTGCCTTTACTGTATGACCAAAAATGACAGAGTAGTCTATTTTATGTTTCATCTGTTTGATCGCGCCGGCGCCTCACGTGCACACTAAGCTATTGCATTCATTGGAAACAGCGCATCCGTTCACCGTGCTGTTCGGCGTGAGACCCGCTCCACTGTGGCATATTTTTGCTCATTATGATATTTTTCCGTCGATACTGGAACGCGCGTGAACTACAAAGCCTATTTTACATAATAAATAGGCTAAGAGTTTAGCTTCAAATAGGCTACATCGCGAATATGGACACATTTGGATTTGTGCCTGAGAGAAGTAAGCCAAACTTTACCTTACCTTTCTTTATCAATTAATTTGTTTTGGCATGTTTATTGCTAAGCATATATTATTATATACGCAATTATATGTATCCATTAGACTTATATATTTCCTAAATTCCGTGTTCTGTTCTATACGGTTAACTTTAAAAAAAAAAAAAAAAAAACACAAAAAAAAAAAAAAAAAAAAAAAAAAAAAAAAAAAAAAATAAAAAAAACAAAAAAAAAAAAAGGATTGGGTGTACAGGAGGGGAACTAAATGTAGCGTCTGGAACACTCCAACACACAATATATATGTTGTTAGCTAGATTTCACAAATACTTTGTAACACCCCCAGGACGCCAGAACAAGACCCTGGTTTCCTGGTAACCCGATACATTTACAACCTTGTGGGAATGCGAGCCGGCTCTCATTCTTTTTTCTCCAGAAACAAGGGGTACAAATGCACGGTAGAAATTGACTTTTCTACTAATTAATTCGTAGGAAAACCTTCTTTGAATGAACACCTATTTTCTTCAGGCCATTGTGTATATTTTTGCTGTGTTGTATTTAATCTGTTGTTTTATAGACTATTTTTATTCATGCTTATGATAAACCACTCATTCATGTAAGTAAATCTACCATGTCTAGTATCTATGAATTCTTCTTCGGATGATCTAACTGAGAGTGCAAATTACATGCTGATACCTCTGCAACCTATGGATGTTCTAAGAATCATTACTAATTTTCGTGCCTCAACACTCCAGCGGATTACATATGCAAAATACCATGCTTAGAGACAAAGGGCCATAAAAACGCAGAACTCCAACTTGAGATTCCGGACTTCCCCATTGGGCACGCCCATCTTGAGAGGCGTGAATCTCTGCAGGCTGTAAAGGCCACACTCCATGTGACCCGCACAGTCGGTGGTTCGGTCAGAAGCTAAGATGAAGATGTGAGAAAACGCTTCAGGATACCAAAGCATCTGTGCCAGGCCTTTTCTTCGGCCTTGTCCTTTCCATTCATCAAGTTTCTCTGACTCAAACTGGTTCTTTTCTTCGACCCGAATTCAGCAAAGATCTACTGGAAGCTTTAAGATTTGCATCAGGAATCTCTTTCAGACCGCCGAGACTCGCCAAGTATCAAACTTAGTCTTATTAATTGATACATTAAGTATCAGTTTCACCTTTTTACAAGGTTTGTTTGAACTCAGAATCTGACGTATCACTCAGGCTTAGATCTATTGAATATGCAAATGGTTCCATAAATATCATTCCTTATGTCTCTTTCTGTACTGATTTAAACTTTAACCCTTTCCTACCCCACTGTTTGTTTGTTTGTGTGTTTGTGTGTGTGTGTTAGACCAGTTTATGTTTTTATGTAGTATGTTGGACTAGTTTAAGTTTTTATGTAGTTAATAAAACCTTACTTGGATCACACTTGACGTGTTCATTGTTTGCTCATAACCGGATTCAATAATCATGCAGATTTACGTTACAAACTTATAGAATTGTACAGTAAGAAGGTTATTTCCTTTAACCAGGAAATTAACGTTCTTAGAATTGACAAGACGGTTGACCCTGAGTGGTCAGCTAAATATCTACAGCGGATTTAATATATGAATAGTTAATTATAACTGGTTATGGTTAATTATTCATATTTCCATGAGCTGAGTCGCTACATATTTTGGTGGAGAGAATGCGGGCATGGTAAGACGAAAGTTATGAGTTTAAACACTGGTAACTTAAAAGTGTGTGCTTGATAGCCTAGGTTAAAATAGGACGTGACTTCAGAGGCCCGGTGTCCCTATTTGCTGGCTTGTTGAGATGCAGATAAAGTGGGGGTTTGAATTGGTACGGCTATTATAATTGTGAGAGTCTTTATGTATTTCATGCTTAATGGCATCGGTGTAAGGTTAATCTGATTTTAGCAAAGAAACCCTAATTTCAGTATTAAAGCATAAATCTGTCCTGACAAAGCGTAAATCTGAATCTCAGCTCAGCGGCATGTCCAAACTGTACCATAGTGTAATATGCTTTAGTGAAGAAATCACAAAATTGCAGTATTGTTTAATTTGTTTCTTTGAAGAAGAAATCTCAGTACATTTATATCAAGGTAGATGTGAGCGCTGCTCCCCTTTCTACAGCATAAAGGCCTTATAGTTTATAATTAGATTGAAGCAATTCATCTACACTTTGACTGTATATATATAAGCCGAGCAACCTGGTGGTCATTACTGTGTTTCACTCGCTGAGTGAAATTAAATGTGTAATACTGTACTTTAGTACTCATATGTGAGGCAAACATAACTACATTTATGTTTAAACCGGTTTTAACTTACATTAAACACGTTTTGTAATTCTTTAAACATGTGCAAGAAGTTTATTGTTACATTAGGCAAGCACTCACCGAAGCGCTTATGTAATGCAACATGTCTTGAAGGCTGAAAGCACCACGTTTTAAAACTGTGACTGTTTAACATAGACAGACATTAAACTGCGTTAATTACACTGGCATGCATTGGTTACCGTGACAACAACTTGTCACAGGAAGTGCTAACGTCACATAGCACAACACCATGTTTGTAAACAAACCATTTGAAGCAGCTAAGCTAACACGACTTAGCATAGTTTCATTTTAGGCTAAGCTACCAAATAGCTTTAACAATTAGGGTTTAACACTCTTTAATTGAAGCTTTTAAATACTGTATGTGTGTGTGCAGTGTGAAGCAATTTGAATTTAACCTAATCCCCGGTTTCTGTTTTTTTCCATTTCTCTTCCTTCTTTTTCTTTTTTTTCTATGTTTCTCAATCTTCAATTCTTCTCAGCGAATTTAACTATCTAGATGTATCCTTCCTGAATGCTATTGCTTAGTTACTAGTTAATTAAATCTAAATTTAATTAAATCTTAACTGTCTATCGAGGAAAGGCTCATTAAGGTATTGGGGTGCTGTGAGTAACACACTAATCACTAGTGCTGCTATTTGTTCCTAATACCAGAATGATTACATTGTTTTGTTAATAGCAGTCAGCTAATTGTAAATCCATTTACATGTTATGCCCCCTTTGTTTTGATGTTCTTTCTGAACCTCAAAATGAACCAGAGACATTTCTATTTTTTATTTGTTTATTTTCAAGGAAAAAAAACAATAAGCATAATCTGAATAGAAATTCTCTCCTTTTCCTTCTGCTTTTCCCCTCTTCTCCTTCATACCTCAGAGATTAAGCATGTTTGGGGAACCGTCAGTAAATTCTAAGTGATA
>JADLZN010010954.1:0-24761 GCA_018155175.1 Sinocyclocheilus anophthalmus
GAGGGGTCACAACTCATAGCCTCTGGTCTCTCAATCGAGGTTGTTGAGACCATCCTCCAATACAGAGCTCCATCCACGAGGAAACTGTACACTTGGAAGTGGAAACTTTTCACTTCCTGGTATAGAGACCGCCAGCTCGACCCAGCTAACTACACATTTGGTACAGTTCTGGAGTTCCTGCAAGCCTGTTTATCCACAAGGTTGACCCACTCCACCCTAAAAGTCTACGTGACGGCCATTGCGGCCTACCACGCCCCTCCTGGTGGCCAGTCAGTGGGCAGACACCCCTGGTTACATGTTTCCTCCTCGGTGCGCTGAGGCTGAGGCCTCCGGCCAGAGAAACTTATGCTAAGCGGTGGACCAGGATGCTATTCCATAGCCTCGAGTCCTCCGATCTCCCCTCTCCTTTGGGGGTCAAGGCTCACTCCTTCTGAAGTTGGCCAGGTGTCTACTTGCATTCTGCACCACTCCTGGCTCCTTCTCTCACTTTAGTTGTGCTCTACCACACTAGGCAGGGACTTGTAAGTCTGGCAGTGTGGGCATTCTCGTTCCCGAAGTGTTTCGATGCAGCTCGAGTTCCTGAAAGGGAATGTCTCAGGTTACGCATGTAAGCCAGGGTTCCGAAGGGGGAACGAGACGCTGCGTCTTGGTGCCATACTTCCGGCATCCCTGCAAGCGCTTGCTTCATTCCCAGAAGCTGAAGCCGGTTCCACCGCACATGCTTTTAAGCTTCCTGGTCATTACGTCACCCGCCCGTGATTTCTCGCCCATCTATTGGACTGATTACAAATGTGATTCAGAGTGTGGTCACGCTGGAGGTGTTCCCGAAGCGTTTCGACGCAGCGTATCGTTCCCTTCGGGGAGCCATGGTTACATGCATAACCTGAGATGTTCTGCATGTCTCATCTCATCATTGGACAAAGCATCTTGGGTAAAAAAAAGTAATTTTGAAGATAACTTGACACTATAGCCTAACACAAATACTAACATATACAAAATAACAATTCTAACAATCATTTCATTCTCCATGCCGTTTTTTCCAAAATATTAGTCACAAGTACTTGATAATCTTAGTATTTTTACATCTGATGGTAAAAGTATTGAAAGAGTAACTTCTTACCCACACGCCTACCCCCACCCCCCCTTCGGGGACTTTGGATTGAAGATACATTTTAGTCAACATATGTTAGTCTCTGGGGCATTGCGAGACGTTGTTATTGGTAGGGAAAATAAGAAAAAAAGAAAGTTAGGTAGACTATTTAGAAGGCTACTCATTCTACACTGTGCTTGATTATGGGGATATATTATACATGCATGCGGCTTCTTCTATCTTAACGAGACTTGATTCAGTGTACCATGCTTCCTTAAGTTTTATTACAAATGCAAAATCCTGTACTCATCATTGCATTTTGAGATGGTGGGAGGGCTGGACATCACTAGCTATATGTAGAAAACAGCACTGGACATTTTTATCTATTAAGTGAGTTAGGTAAACTTAAAGCTTACCCCTTATCTTCTGTCTTTGGTCTGGCTTAAATTACCAGCAACACTCTTTCAAGTGTTTGCTTTTTAACGTACCTCGAGTTTGTACAGAACTGGGGAAAACGGCGTTTTCATATTACGCACCCTGGGCATGGAATCATTTGCAAAAAGATCTAAAACTAGATAAATTTGTGTCTATTAGTGAATTTAAATGCATCATAAAGAGAGTGGTATTGGAAGCTTGTGGATAAGAGGATATTTTTAAATATTGTTGTAATGTGTGTAAGGTCCACGCACTTGGCCCGAGGAAGGTATCCAGTGGTGGATGAAGGTTTCTTGCATGTTCGGTCTTTTCAGCGCGCAAAGTTATTAAATTTAAGTTAAATTCTAATCTGACTCCATTTTATTATATAATCTGACTCCATTTTAGTATGACCTCGAATTTGCAGTGGGTACGGAAAGTATTCAGACCCCCTTAAATTTTTCACTCTTTGTTATATTGCAGCCATTTGCTAAAATCATTTAAGTTAATTTTTTTTCCTCATTAATGTACACACAGCACCCCATATTGACAGAAAAACACAGAACTGTTGACATTTTTGCAGATTTATTAAAAAAGAAAAAATGAAATATCACATGGTCCTAAGTATTCAGAACCTTTGCTGTGACACTAATATATTTAACTCAGGTGCTGTCCATTGCTTCTGATCATCCTTGAGATGGTTCTAAACCTTAATTTGAGTCCAGCTGTGTTTGGCGGTTTTTTTTTTTTTTTTGGAATTTATACTGATTGGACTTGATAGGAAAGCCACACACCTGTCTATATAAGACCTGACAGCTCACAGTGCATGTCAGAGCAAATGAGAATCATGAGGTCAAAGACAGAATTGTGGCAAGGCACAGATCTGGCCAAGGTTACAAAAAAATTTCTGCTGCACTTGAGGTTCCTATGAGCACAGTGGCCTCCATAATCCTTAGATGGAAGATGTTTGGGACGACCAGAAACCTTCCTAGAGCTGGCCATCCGGCCAAACAGAGCTATCGGGGGAGAAGAGCCTTGGAGAGAGATAAAGAAGAACCCAAAGATCACTGGGTGGCTCCACAGGAGATGCCAGCGGGAGATGGGAGTAACAAATAACCGTAGGACACGCCAAAGAAAAAGTTGTACAAAGTCAACCATCACTGCAGCCCTCCACCTGTCGGGGCTTTATGGCAGAGTGGCCCTATGGAAGCCTCTCCTCAGTGCGAGACACATGAAAGCCCACATGGAGTTTCCTAAAAAAACACCTGAAGGACTCCAAGAGGGTGAGAAATAAGATTATCTGGTCTGATGAGACCAAGACAGAACTTTTGGCATTAATTCTAAGTGGTATGTGTGGAGAAAACCAGGCACTGCTCATCACCGGTCCAATACAGTCCCAACGGTGAAGCATGGTGGTGGCAGCATCATGCTGTGGGTTGTTTTTCAGCTGCAGGGACAGGATGTCTGGTTGCAATCGAGGGAAAGATGAAAAGTGTGGCCAAGTACAGGGATATCCTGGGCGAAAACCTTCTCCAG
This sequence comes from Sinocyclocheilus anophthalmus, assembly GCA_018155175.1. Classification (NCBI taxonomy): domain Eukaryota; kingdom Metazoa; phylum Chordata; class Actinopteri; order Cypriniformes; family Cyprinidae; genus Sinocyclocheilus; species Sinocyclocheilus anophthalmus. The sequence continues at coordinate 3,041 of JADLZN010010954.1, forward strand.
AGTGCTCAGGACCTCAGACTGTGCCGAAGGTTTACCTTCCAACAAGACTATGACCCTAAGCACACAGCTAAAATAGGTGTGGCTTCACAACAACTCTGTGGCTGTTTTTGAATGGCCCAGCCAGAGCCCTGATAAACCCAATTGAGCATCTCTGGGGACGACCTAAAAATGGCTGTCCACAAACGTTTACATCCAACCTGACAGAACCGGAGAGGATCTGCAAGGAGGAATTGGCAGAGGATCCCCAAATCCAGGTGTGAAAAAAACTTGTTGCATCTTTTACCAAAAAGACTAATGGCTGTAAAGACCAAAAGCGGTGCTTTACTAAAGTATGCGCAAGGGTCCTGAATACTTCTTACCTCTCTCACCAAGGCTCTTCTCACCCAATAGCTCAGTTTGGCCGGACGGACAGCTCTAAGAAGGGTTCTGGTCGTCCCAAACGTCTTCCATTTAAGGATTACGGAGGCCACTGTGCTCTTAGGAACCTTAAGTGCAGCAGAAATTTTTTGTAACCATGGCCAGATCTGTGCCCTGCCACAATTCTGTCTCTGAGCTCTTCAGGCAGTTCTTTTGACCTCATGATTCTCATTTGCTCTGTGAGCTGTAAGGTCTTATATATACAGGTGTGTGGCTTTCCTAATTAAGTCCAATCAGTATAATCAAACACATTTGGACTCAAATTAAGGTGTAGAACCATTTCAAGGATGATCAGAAGAAATGGACAGTTCCTGAGTTAAATATATGAGTGTCACAAGCAAAGGGTCTGAATACTTAGGACCAACATTTCAGTTTTTCTTTTTTAATAAATCTGCAAAAAGGTCAACAATTATGTGTTTTTCTGTCAATATGGGGTGATATGTGTACATTAATGAGGAAAAAAAATTAAATTAAAAGATTTTAGCAAATGGCTGCAATATAACAAGAGTGAAAAATTTAAGGGGGTCTGAATACTTTCCGTACAAACTGTATGTATATAGATATATATTTATATACTGTATATATATATAATATATATATATATAGATTATATATAAGTGATATATAGAATATATATACAATATTTACCAGTCAAAAGTTTTTGAACAGTAGGATTTTTAAGGTTTTAAAGATGTTCTTATGTTCACAAGCCTGACTTATTTGATGCAAAGTACAGCAAAAGCACAGTACAGTAATTGGTGAAATATTTGTAACGATTAAATAACTGTTTTCTATGTGAATATTCTCGGTCTCGTTTACACGTAAAGGACTAAATGCCAGTAGCTTCATTGCTATTTTCTTTAACAAAGTGTCTGTACCTGAACTCACCTCCTGTTGTTTCCCCAGCGTGTTCTCCTCGTCCGAGTACTCCATTGTCTCCGTGCCTCTGGTCTTCGGCTCCTTCCCGATCTCCTGGTCCTGTATAGAGACTTTCATATTACCCCACGTCCTCTCGGCTCCAGTACCATTAAAAGTCTAACCTCCTGATTACCTGCTGAGCTCAGTTGTTGTCAATAACTCATACTTACCCATTTCTCTGTGTTCCGAGTATACTTCTGTAACAAATATATTATGAATATATTTTAAAACTGTAATTTATTCCTGTGATCAAAACTAAATTTTCAGCATCATTACTCCAATTTTCAGATGGTGCTGATCCTTCAGAAATCATTCTACTATGCTGATTTGCAGCTCAAGAAACCTTTTTTAATCATTATTATTATCAATATTTAAAACAGTTGAGTACATTTCCAAATGTAGAAAGATCCAAAGATCAGCATTTATCTTCAGTCAGTATAATTTAAATTTTTTTTTTAATTTGGAAAAATTATAGAAATTAATACTTTTATTTAGCAAGAATGCATTAAATTTATCAAAAGTGACAATAAAGACATTTAATGTTACAAAAGATTTCTATTGGAAATAAACACTGTTCTTTTGAACGAATTAAAGAATTAAACAATTAAAAAAATATACGCTTTTTCAAAATAATAATTTTTTGTGTTTCTTGAGCAGCAAATCAGCCTATTATAATGATTTCTGAAGGATCATGTGCCTGGAGTAATGATGCTAAAAATGTAGCTTTGAAATCACAATAAATTACACTTTAAAATATATTAATACAGAAAACAGTTACTTTATATTGTAATAATATTTAATATTACTGCTTTACTGTATTTGCACTGTACTTGGAATCAAATAACAATGATGACAGACAAGAGATTCATTAAAAGATATAAACATCTTACTGGTCAAAAAACTTTTGAATGGGAAGTGTATAGAGCAACTTTACTATGTCTCTTAGATTGTATTTGTCTAGAAATCAGATACACTGCTGGAAAATAACCAATAATAATGATTTGTTTATATACTACAAACTTTTTTTTTTTTCTATCATATAATAGGGCAGAATAGTTTCTATACTGTAATAAATGCTATGTCAATTAGCACTGCATGGTTCATATGCTTTATTTATTACCTGGAGATGACTTGAAAAACGCAAATAAACCATATATTGTCGCAATCGTTTGTTTAATGTCTTCATGTTTCCAAACGTTTATTTTTTTCTGTGAAAAGTAAACAACTGTTTTCATACAGCGACAGATGCTTTTGTCCATTTAGGGATTTCCTGGTACAACTTTCTGCACGAGAGCACCCACCGGCTTCGAGTATGACTGAGACATACACTGCATGTGATTTGCTTTCCGTGATGTTCATCTTGCATTATTCTGGGTCGGAATAAAACATCAGGTCATGCACAGACTATCCTGTCTTTTTGAATTAAAATCTATATTTATTCACACCAGCACTTGGAAACCTCTATGCAAACACACTTGTCTGAAAAAGTGTGGGGGACGAATTTACGTGATATTAAAAGTGGCTGCAGATCATGTCCCCCGCGTGAGGAAGCCCCTGGGTTTAGCCAATCACAACACGCTGGGCCAGCTAACCAATCAGAGCCCTTTGCGTATTTTTGAGGGAGGGGCTTCATAGAACCAGGAACTGTGTTTAGGAGAACGAAATAAGCAGTGTAGAAAAAAGGTAAAATATGTAAAAAATTATGTGATTTTATAGAAGCATGAACACACGTTACAGTGCACCCCAAAAACACAATGAATCCTTCTGAAATAGCTGGTTGACCACCCCTTTAGTTTGCTGGTGTTTTTCTTATTTGCATGTGTTGAGCTCTCTCGGCCACCGTATTCGTCAAAAGAAAGTCAACAAATAAGTTACTGTAAAGCATGTGGATTATATTGTAAGAAGATTTTAAGGAATGTGACACCTTACTGATTTTGATAAATAAACAAAGACAAAGGATTTCATGGACTCCTGAGTTGTACTGTAAGTAGGCTTACTTCAGTGAGAGGATAAGAAATAAGATATGCGTAAAAACTTTGGACTAAATTTAAACCATTCATTTCTCATACACTACAAATGTAGAAAATTCTGGACTGTGGCTGTTCTGCAAAGATCACTCCTAAAACATTACAGGTAATCCTGAAAGACGTGAGAAAGAACCTAATAAGAGGAAAAGACCATTCAGAAAAGTCCACTATGAACAAAACACTGAAACACAAGGGTATGTCTGATGTTTGCCCAAAACTGCCTGGATGGTCCACAATGCTTCTGGGAAAATTTTCTATGGACAGTTAAGACAAAAGTTGAACTTTTAGCACAAATGTACCGTGCTTTTAGCAACTGCAAATCAGCTTCAAGCCCTCATCTCTGCTGTGAAGCATGGTGGACGGAGCGTCATGATTTAGTGATACTTTGATGCCTCAGGGCCTGGACACCATGCAATTGCTGAAGGGACAACACATTCTAAAGCATATCAAAACAATTTACAGAAGAATGTCAGGACAGCAGTTCATGTCTTTAGCTTTAGAGAGGTTGGGTGATGCAACAAGGCAAGGATACAAAGCACACAAGTAAATAAACTACAGAATGGACTACTTTATAAATAAACTACTTTAATCCCTTTAAATTGTTTTAAATGTAACAAATATAAAAGAAAAGAGCGCTGTATTTTTACAATTGAAATTCTGACATATAGGAGTAATCTTAAAACAGGAACAATAAAGCACTAATTTTACTTATTAAATAAGAGCATATACATATACATACAGTATACATGATCTCAAAATCTTCTCTGCGTATACTAGACCCTAAGTACTGTTAAAAAAAAAATCAGTGAATTTAAACAACAGTATTAAAAGGAAAATTTAATTAATGGAATTGTAGGAAAATCATTCAATTGAATTTGTTGAAAGAAAAGTAGCCTATAGTCTTGTGAGAATGCGAATATTTCTAGCTAATGTTAGGCTACATTCATTAATTTTGTTAATATTGTATTGTACTACTACTACTATTTTCCAGTTCCTCAAAACAATATAGTAACATTACTTGATATTTTTTTTAAACCGTATTTAAGTTTTAAAAAAATACATTACGGATGCCTATTACATTTATTATCCAAATTCACTATATGGCTGTTCTCCTGATGAAACGCCTCTCCATCTTCCCCCTTTCTCCAGCTTATTTTGCTGTCACTCTCCAACCTCATGTTCTTCAGCTTTTCACTTATCTGGAAGACCAGCAAGAAAGAATTAAATAAAACCTGACAAATCATGTCATATCATATTTAGCCCTAAATAACAACACAACCAGCAATAATGATGATGCTGATATGAGTGATGCTTGTTGGGTTTAAGGTAATTTAATGCATTCTTCTTCAGCCGTTTCATTGAGTGCATATACTTGGCAAATTGTGTTGTTGCACTAGAATTTGACACTGAACACTGTTTAAGGCAGATACAAACCTCATTCAGGATGGCCGTCTGTAGTGAAGGATCATTCAATGCACATTTTCCCTTACAGGTCACTTTCAGTCTCACAATTTGTTTTCTCTTGTCATCTAGAGAAATGACAAGAAACGTGAAGTTATGCCCAACATAGAAGATACATCAACAAAGGAAACATATTTCAGTTGTTTGTGATGTCTGTTGTAAGAGTGATCTACAAACCATTTGAATAATTTAATTCGGTTAACTGGAGAAACTCACCTCCATAGCAGATAAAAGGCTGCTGTAGATCACAGCTGTAGTGAGCCCATCTGCCAGAATCAGTTGTTGACATGCCAACACAGTCACCAGATCCTGAACTCATCAATGGTTGACCTGCTGCCCAGTGTCTGAAGAAGAGGATCCATTTGTCAGACCATTCCCAAGAGTCCAGAAACAGACCAAACCAGATGTACCATCCAGATAAAACTTTCATAATTACCTGGTCATTTTCCTCTGAGTTGTGGATGGTGGCTAGGTCTGTGTAATACTGTCTGCAGTAGTTCCGAGCATCTGTCCAGATTTTAGCATTCTGTATGAAGAAGTATCCATCATTTTCTATTGAAGAACACAAAGAAGGTATCTGTTCTCAGCTCTTCTTTCTCAGTTAAATGGCACAATAATAAATTTAAAATAACAGGGAACTCACTATAGCACACAAAATATCGCTTATAGCTACATGACATATTATGCCAAAATCCAGAAAATATAACTACACAATCTCCATCCCAATTTGGCTGTCCTGAAGCCCAGTTGTAGTACTGAGAAGTTGTGTTTTCTCCATTAGACCAACTCCATTGTTTCTGTGTCCCCCTCTTCAGTCCAATCCACACTGATCCACTGTATCCAGCATCCACTTTATTTACCAGCCTGTTCACATCATCCATGCTGTCTACAGTAGCCAGATCAGTGAATCTCTCTCTGCAGTAACTCTGAGCCTCTGGCCACGACATTGCTGCATTTATATAGTGGTACGGACGAGAAAGACCAGAACTGCTCCAGAAGAGCCCTGTTAAAATCAACATGTTGCACCACCTATATGTGAACACATCATCATAAACAGATACAAATTATCACACCAACCTGACAGCAGAAGCAACACAAACAGACTCACACAGATCCTCTCTGCTGGATTCTAAGAGATGATCAAACACATCATACATTTTCAGTATCACAATTTTGTAAGTAGACGTAAAAGCTTAAACTGCAAACATGAGGTGGCTACATACAGTAGCTAGTAGCCTTGATTTTAGCCTTAAGTTCCTGTAGCTTAGGCAGTAGCAACTTAACAGTATCATAGCACTAGAAACACCAAGGTCATGGATCTGATGACCCAGGACATGTAGGAACTGAGTGCAAGAGTACTGCGGAAATCAGTGTAAGTTACTTTGGATATCACATGCTAATGTATCAAAAAAAGCACCCCTGATTATTGCTTCCCCAATACGAAAACTGTTACAAAGGGCATTTGTAATCTAATACAGCTGTGATTAATTATTCCAATAAAAGAGACTAAGCATCAGGTTTGTCTTATTACCTAAATCAATGACAGTTAAAACTTTCTGTACTGCAGGGGAAAATGGGGCATACTAAAGCTTGTAGCTTTCTCAGTTTGTGTAAATCCACCTGGGCTTCATAGTATTTAATTTTTTTGTTTTTACATTTAATTTCACACATTCTTGACAATATGTTGTCTTGTGTTTCATTTAATACGTGTCTACTTAAAAAAAAAAAATAATGAAAAAAAAATACTAATAATAATGATTTACCCCAAACGAATGTAAGTGAAATGTGAATGCCCACAGTTGTAACATTTTAGCTAATCTAATTAAAATAGACAAACAATATTTTTTATCAATAACATTTTTAATTAAAATTGAAAAATAATCTCATTTTGGAATTTGACTATGCACAGCTATAGCTATAGGTCAAAACAATGTGGGCAAATAGATCAGGGATGGGCAACTTTGATAGTGACAAAGGCCAGCATTTTTTCTCCTTTATACCAAGAGGCCAGATTACCAATCCACATCGACACACCTTTTACACCATCTTACTCAATTTCCTTTTTATTGAAAGTATAACTAATGTCATTTGTTTTTAAAAATGTTATTAAGTATAAAACTTGTGCAGATATGCTAATTCAGAAGGAAAACTTTGTCAGTGGACAGAAATATTACCCCAACATCTTACTTTTTATTAGTGGCCTACAACCATCTCAAAACACGTAAGGACAGTTAAAAAGGGCTTATTCAAAAAATATTTACTCCAAATGGTACGCATATATAACCGGTATCTGCAGGATTTTAATAACCTTTAAAGACCTTTTTAAACAAACTTCACGTTTCATCTTTAAAAAATTTTTGAATAACTGAATAGTCAAAAGTATGAATATTATAATAATATAAAACATTATGGCAGCAATCAGCTTATATTAATTACATTAGGCCTACCTTTAGTGTAAGTTCATTTGAAAAAAAAAACTTTATAATGCATTAGCTTCTTGTCGATCCACTGGTTCACATTTAAAAATGTAGCAAAATGCAGACTGGCTTACTGAAAATGCAAATTCATTCTCTTCCAGCAGGTTTCGCTTTCAGAACAGCAGTAGCCTAATAGCAGTTCCCTGGTAACGGCAGTACACAAAGCAGCAGTGCCTGATTTTGAAACGTGCTGTGCTTGAGTTTATTCAGTGAAATTGTAGCCTTTTGAAGTTTAATCGACATACTAATCTATATAGCAATTATTGTCTTTCTGTCCCCAAATTTAAGACCATTTATAATTAAGACTTGTGCTATTTAAGAGTTTTCATAATTTAAACAATTAAACTGAGGACCCACGGAAGCCCTAAGAACAGGAACCCCCTAAGAACCCACAGTTCAGTTCAAACATTTCTGTCATGCATTTCGCAAATAGGTTTTGTTTACTAGTCTATGCATTTTTTACCTTTGATATTTGAGGCAAGTGCAACGTCCCCGTTGTTTGTGAGCAGTGGTGTGATGGCGATTTAAAACAAATACAGATTTCCAAACAATCTAAACCCCTTGACCTTGGTAAAATGATAATTTGTTTACCATCTTGACTGCTTTCATGGTCATATTTTTCCTTTCTTATTTGGCTACTGTTTAAATGTTTTACTGTTAGTAACAGGAGGTTTCAAACTTTTCAGACAATGTTCCCCCCAAGTTTGTCTAATTTCACTTACGCCCCCCCCCCTCCAAGCACCCCCCTCCCCACACCGATTACTGCATTCACACCAAATTTGTTTAAAATTAACATACACAAATATCCATTAAAACTACAGACATTACTTAAGAGCAGCGCATGGTTTTTCTTTTGTTCTTTTTGATTACCACTATTAACAAATGCATGGATCCTTATACTGATCTACATAGATATTTGTCTTTACTGCATTATTTCCCTTAATACTGACTGTGCTTACGAGGGATACTCGTCAATCCAGCCATTGGTGTGCCCCTGCTTGCTGAGTCTGGGCTTTGTTTGTGCGCTTCAGTGTTGCACAGTGCAGCACAGATTACACGAAGGCCAAGTACACAGAGTGACTTGGAGGGCAGGGGAGCCGAATTTAATGCCAATCTGCAGTGGTTAAGGTAGGAAGACACTGCATTGTTGTCTTCTCAAAAACAGGACAAATGATCACCGAGAGGAGAAATCGCATCAGCACATCCAAGCTGAGGCATCTGATATTTCTGAATGCCAACCTGCACTAAAGACTAAAGTGTTAAAGTTTTATTAAAATGTTAAATAATAGTAAATTTATTTTTTTTGTAACGAAAAAATGCATAAAAATTGCTTACCAACACAAACCATTCAAACTTGCTAAATTGGGCTAAAAATAGAAGGCTCAGGGTGATACTAAATAAAGAGCCATGTGGGAGCCGTAAGAGCCGGTTCTTCTAAGGGAGCCAAGCCAAAATAGCAGAATCTTTGAAAAGAGCCGAACTTCCCATCACTAGCTCTAACTGTCGACTGATTAGCAGTGGAACTAAGCAGACTTAGTGATGGCTAAAGATTTGCTAGCTCGTATTCATAAATAGGCTACTCAAGGGTATGCCTCTGAATTAACAGATGCTCCGTCCCCCCCTTTGACAGGTGCTTGGGCCCCTATGGCCGACCAGACTTTGAAAATTATGAGGTCCGGGTTGATGTTAAAGGATTGTGTTATAATACCCCTACAAATACCACTCATTATATACAACTTATAACCCTTTAAAGGAGACAGACTATGTAGATGTTGTGTGAAAAATATTTTCTCTTTTTTGGAGGATTGATTCTTTTTTACACATACCCTATTTCTTGCATCAATTTGTGAATGGGCTACTTTACTTAATTTAATGGTTGGATTAATTTTAATCAGTTTCTTGCACCAATACTAATTACAATAACTTTGCTATGGTGCTAGCTTAGGAAAGTTTATAGCAGATTTGGTGAAATTTAACTAGGCCTATACTGAATGACATGGCATAGACTTCTTCATGGCTAGTCAAAGGCAGGGCATAGAGGAGAAACAGTATGTGGAAAATAATGCGTTTTTTGAACCTTAAACCGCATAAACATTTCATTAAACCAAATAATGTTCTTTTTATCAACACATAGACCCATTTAGATTGACTGTCAGTCTTTATTCAACCGCTGGTCTTGTTTGTTTCCTCCGTAAAAAAACTCTAAAGGTAAATAGTGTAAATTACATCGCTAATGTCATAGAATAGCACACTGTAACGCAGTGTTACAACGTGCCCAGTTGCTGTCTTTTGCTAGTTAGCGACGCATTTAAAAAAAAAAAATAAATAAAAAACTAACTAACTATCTAAACTGATAAATAACAGATTAGAGATTAAAATAATAGCAGATTTGTCTCATTTTAAAATGATTAATAAAAACAGATTTAAATTTTACTATGGTAAAATAAATGTTCAGCGATTTCTTCAAAAGATTTTTGAATTTTGGCACACTTTTTTCTATATAATGTTGATATGGTAGCTAATAAATACTGTAAATTTTGTTATGCTAGCATGTGTGGAAATATTAAAACCATGTGTGTTACAACTACTTTGTGACCGGCACCCCCCTATTTACGTGACTTACTTTTCAAATGTTTTAAAATTGATCATCCGAGTCTAACATAATCCAGCGGGCCGTACTAGAAGACATACGGCCTGCCAGTTGCCCATCCCTGAAATAGATGAATACATTCAGACATTCAGCAAAACGGAGCTAAACACACAACAGCAGTAAGAATAATGTAAATCATTGAATAATTTCTCCTTATCTACATTTTTGCCTGTTTCTCAAAGTGCCGTAAACAGAATGAAAAAATCAGTTATGTGAATTAGCCTACATCGCTAACCTCATGGAATAGCAATGTTTAATATCTTAAAGATTTTCACTTTTTATGCTATTTTTTACTATAGCCTATATAGTGCTGATATGCCAACTAGTAAACGGTTTCGTCATGCTAGCATATAAGGAAAAAAAGCTGTTTAAACCTATACAGCGAGCAGCCTACTGTCTGTACAGAAAACATGTTAAACTCACTGAAACAAAAGTGTAACATAGCAGCAGTAAATGCTGCCCGCAGGCTTGTATTGTGTTGATTTACATAGAAGACACGAGGAGCTTTGTTAATCAAATAGCTCATTCTCAAGATGCTTTTGCACATCAACACCAGTAACAAAAGGCTCATCTCGAAGATATTTTGACCCACTTTAAAGAAAAAAGAAAAGCTAAATATTTCATGTTCCAGGTTAGTCAGTTACTGGGCACAATCAAAAACACTTTTATATTAATTCACTGTAAATTACTATCAAGTAATGGATGCAGTTGCTATGACTCCACTAATAGAAAAGATAGACATGCACAAATTTATTGTTCTGTATAAGTATTATGCCATCTTCCTATAGTTATAACTACATCCACAGAACCCTCACTTCATGATAAACATTCTAATTTAAAATGGTAAACATGTAAAAATGGCAAACAATGACAAATTATTCTTAAAGGGGTCATATGATGCGCTAAAAAAACATTATTTGGTGTAATGAAATGTGTTTTTATGCGGTTTAAGGTTAAAAACACATTTTCCACATACTGTATGTTATTGTTTCTCCTCTACGCCCCGCCTTCCTGAAACGCGTCGATTATTACAAAGCTCATCGATCTGAAAAGCGCAGTGCGTTGTGTTTGGCCGAATACCTCAAGCGTGTGACAGAAATGTTATGCCCCTCGCCATATTGTGATGATGCCCTGTCAGGCCGGAGTGAGGATTCAAAAATATGAAAACCCATTATAAACTAGGCATTTGTTGCATCCAGTGGGGACCTAATTATGGATTATAATGACTTATACTGTCTTTATGCGCTGCGTATCGTGCCGCGTAAACATAAAACCATGCCTGCATTTGTGATCGGATAATCACAAACAACAAGCCCTACTCTACACTGTTCAAAACTCGCATTTGAATCGTCAGTCTCAAATTTTTTATATATAAAAAACTTACTTACAGTCTGTAAATCAGAACAGCCAGCATTGTACTACTCTTCCAGGATCAGGAAACAGTCCTCCATAAAATGTGCTGCGCACATCTGAATATTTGGTTTGAACTGTTTTGGAACAGTGTTGTAATACAACTTAAACACTGATTTCTAAGCGTGTCCTTTTTTGGAAGACCAAACCAAGTAGTTTCGCTTTCACAAAGAAACATTCATCACACATACCGCGGCGCTTAACAGTGACATGAGGCCGGGGCTCGTGAGTAACGTCGGGAGGGTTAGAGTAAGCAGATGCTGGTGGGCTTGAGAACGGCGTGGCCGGCTATTTCGACGAAGGAGCGTCCGGAAGGATATGTGACGACCCCGGGCTGGACTCTGTTTCGTCCATGGTGAAAGCCGATCCGGCTATCCACAGCACTAAGTTGATGTATTTTTTCAGCGACCAGCACGGATCAGCTCCATGCATGACGAAGCAGATATCGTCCTCTTTTGGCAGACCAAACAAAGTAGTTACGCTTTCACAACAAAACACACAGCGTCACGACATGGGTGGAATCAACAATACTACAGCGAGAATAAAAGTTTTGCCGCCTTTCTTTGCGTGAACAATTTGGGTGGAGTTATGCAAATCTTCCAACACAGTGAAGTAGATATGTGGGGGCGTGTTATAACGAGCCGGTTTAGGTAGTTTGGCGGATCTGAACTTTTATAAAACGAATATCTCTTTGGATTGGACTTTATCCTTTGAGACTTTACAGATCTTTTTATGCACCAAGAGCTTGACACGCAAGAGAAGGAAAAATAATACAACCATAAAAAAATAAAGCGCATAGATGACCCCTTTTAATAATCCCTAATAAATATAATAATAATAAAATAATGGAAATAAAGGTGTATACAATATTCTGCAAAAATCTGGGCACATCTGATGGTTATTTATATGTTGCTTTAGTGTGCTAGATGGAAATATCAATTTTAGATGACCAAACATCCTTTTTGTGAATATTGTAATTATTCTGTGAGACTTTTGTATGAATAAGACGACCCCAACAGATGGTATGACCCACAAAGAGATCATGAAATCAAATTGTGAGCTGTGATAAACACTGATAATTCTCCCACAACCTATACCTTTTAAACTACAGTGCTATGAAAATGTTTAGTCACATATGACAAACAAATGCTGAAAATCAAACAAGCAAGTAAATCAAATCAATAGTGGGTGCAACCAACATTTGCCTTAAAAACAGCCTGCAATTGTGCACAAAGCAAGAAAACCTACCAATTCAAATGATTCTAGATCTGCTATTTAACACCCACTAACAAACAAATCAAATTATGGTTAGATGCGATTTATTTACTTGTTTCTTACCCAATTTATTTCTTTTTGGCTTGTAAATCCTTTATATTTTCACACTGAGACTTTCAGCTTCAACTGATACCTGAGGAGGGTGGTGGACACATTAAAGAGCGATTTCATCCCTGTAGTTCATTTCTCATTGGTTAAACTGATGAGGTTACGTCACATATTGCAAAACTCTCCGCTCTCTCCAGTCCATTTCACAAACACACATCTAAACGGTTTAAGTGCAGTTCTTGGCCAGAACAGAATAAGCTGCAATGTGGACCAGCATTTTAGCCATTTAATCTAACAAATCCATTTGGCAAATGTGTTAATGCTTCCAGCTACCAAGCACTCTGCACCATTTAACACATTTTATTCCATTAAAATTTCATAATTTCCCTCACACCAAATTACACTTCTGTTAGCATTTAAACTTAAGAATTGTGTATCAGAATGAGATGAGGAGCTTCAGTCTGCACAATAAGATGTTATATTCTCACAAACCAAAAATGCAAAAAATCTAAAATAAAATGATATGCTTGTCATAGATTTTTTTATGACAAGACAACTTTGATATTCAAAGAGCTCATTTGACAACACAGCATGGTGTCCGTCAGCAGATGTTGCTGTTTTACTGGCATACATGGGTTGTTGACCTGACATGGCATTTTCACTGTCCCACAAGATTAAAAAAAAAGTATATAATTAATATTTTCGTTATTTAAAATGCAGTAAATGGTTAAACATTTCTTTGTCCTACATGGACCTTTTGCTATCAAAGCTGCACTGTTATTAGATTATTTTTACATTTTTGAGCCAAATATCAAAATTGTCCTATGGTGTGACTGTCTCAAGCATGGTTCAATAAATTACAACTTTTATAAATGAAAAAGAAAAGCATAAAAATGTTTTAAAAAATACCTCCGGCATAATTATACAAGTGTCTATTTTAGTAAGCGGCAATCATTTTTTTCATCCATACATTTCTGAAAGCTAGGAACTTGATACATTTTGTCTCTGAAAACCATGTCCTCTGGTGTGACACCATATGCAGATTTTAAATCGGCCAATTCCAGAGAAAAATCTAATTAGTTGAAGGACCCTATTCATGGTCGTGGTACTGAAGCCCCATGTCAAGCACATGACATGAGCAGATGGTAAATTTGTCTCAGAATTTTTCAAATATTTAACTTTTTGGAACAACTACAAAAGTGTAAAGTTTTGTTGTCCTTTGGTGTGGCACCCTTAAATGATATTTTTTTATTATTTACAACGGCATGGTAACTACAAAGTCTTGGAAAATTGCAAAGGGTTGTCCTTGCTAACTCGCTAATGCAGTTAGGCTTGGTTAGCAAAAAGCATTAATGACAAAAAATGGCTGAAACGTCCTATGGTGCTACAGAAATGTCCGCCGTGTGTGGCCCTTGGGCTTGCGTTCAGCCCCTACAAAACGTTTTTTTTTCAACGAAACAGTGGGCGTTGAACAGATATGGGTTCGTGTCCTACAGACCGTGGATAGTGGAGCTCCACTCTCGATAAGGAATACGGCACTATCCACGCAGTGTTGCCAAGATCCAATCGGGTTTTCACTGACTCAGAATTGGGCTACTTTAAATCTGTTGCCATGGGTTGATTTTCTGTCCACCGGTTGAACGAACCGAGAACGTGATATTTAGCTCCTGCAATGCCAATTTGCCAGGAAAACCTCACAAAAAAAAAAACTGTATTTTTACCCCCTCCCCCCCCCTTTTTTTTTGTTTCTCTTCAAAGACAATAAACAGTTATTTTAATCAAGGAATAACATCCAACTTAAATAAAAAATCAAATACAGCAAATAGGAGTTTCCATGGGGAGGCAGCAGGGGCGTGGTCTAGAGCATTTTAATGGGGGGGGCAGTTGGGGCACTTGGCTCAAAGAGGGGGGGGTTGGTTGTGTTTGCGGAACGATGCATGTTAAAAGCACATGTCCAGTTTTGTGTGAGTGAAGGAAACCCACTTGGGAGTGGAGAGATTCATCCTCGCGCACATGGATCGCGTAACATTATGCGCTCTAGACATTGTCATTAAGATCACACTATAGAAACCGGCCTAAATTAGAAATTGACTAAAAACAATCCTATGCAAGACATCGTTGGGGGGGGGGGCACTCTGGGGTTGAGCCAGCTAAATGTCAGGGGGGCGGTGGCCATCCCCTGGTCACACGTATACACCCCCCTGGAATGCAAGTAAAAAAGTTCAAAGACTTTATAGATAAGCTACCTATACATATACAATAACTCATATCAAATCAAATAAATATACAGTTCACAAGCTTTCAACGTTCTTACGCTTTCTTTCTTATTCAAAGATATCTGAATACTGGTTAGATATATATATATTATATAAAATAGAAGTAAATTATTAACAGTGTTAGTTCACCAAAAATGTAAATAGGCTGTTTTTTTTACTTACCCTCGAGCATCCTATGTGTATATGACTTCTCTATAAGGATAAATGCTTCTCTTTGGTTTTGTTTTTGCCTTTAAGTTAAACAACCATTCATTCTATTGTATCGTTTGCGTTTGGGAAGCTATTTTCTCGCCTACCTGATATGCACTGCATTCTCTCTTAGGTTTTGTAGAATTTGGTTTACAATGTTGATCTGATTAGCGTGAAAACAGTGTCGCCCGCTGCTGCTTCAGTCATATGGTACATTATCCAAATAAAAGTGTGTTCAAGCTGACAGAAGTCGATCCATTTCTTTGCTGAAAACTTTGAAATGACAGTATAATTGTTGTCATTATAAATATTCATTTTTCCACGGCCACGGAGGAGAATCACAGATTGTGGGTCACATTCAGCGAACAGTCACGAACTCACTGTACTTCTTATATTTATTTCAACAAATGACAAGCTAAATCAAATCCCTAGGAGTTTGGGGAAAGTTTTGTAGTATTTTCAAATGCTGGTTTAATGTGCTTAAGACAGTGAAGCTAAAAGACAGCTATTTCTAAAGTTCATACTTTGGGCTCATCTGTTTTTCCACACATATTATGCTTTATTAGTAAGATGTGTGTACAGAATGTGGTCTTTAAATATCACTGTCTCGGTGCATTAAGCGCGTTCTTTATATGAGAGAAAAATGCTTAACGTGTAAATAAACGCGTTGCGTTCACATTTTGATCTTATATGCATATCTGCACATAGTATATGCTTTACAATTTTGTCTTTATCACTGTCTTGGTACATTAAGCGTTATTCATGTTAAGTGTTGTATAATGTTTCTGTTCAAGTTCTGCTAATTCACAAGCCTATAGTGAGTCATGCTCGCAAAGAAGGTAATTTTAACTATTAAACCAACCAAATCAAAACTTTCAAAAACACACATCAATGTGATTCTTTTGAGTGAGAGTCAGTGGGTTTAATCAGTGACATTAACAGATTTACTATTCGCCGTCTTCTCCGCGACCTCCTTCCCTTGGTGTTTTTACACATAGAAAAGGCGAAAAAACATATAGCATTGTCCATTTTTCTCTCAGAACGATGATCTGAGTTACTATTGCAATTATCGATGCAGTATGAATGACATACACTGGTGACATTTTTCACAATCACGACAAACAATCAGATACTGCCCTAAACTCAATAGCGGAAAGGCAGCGCTATCCTGCAAATATGGCGGATAAAGCAGTTTCCCAGAACTCAACGCGGTGTTACGTCACATTCTCATTCCTAATTGTTGCAGTCAGCGGGTGTGGGCAGTTTAACAGTCCACAAGTCGTCAAATAAAGCTGCGCATCCATAAACTTGCCGCAGACGGCTCCGGGGGATGAATAAAAGCCCCCTGTAGCGAATCCATGTGTTTTTGTAAGAAAAATATCCATATTTAAAATGTAATAAACGCTTTTCTCTCACTTCTGCTGACTGTCATACACTGAAGTAATAAAAAAAATAAAGAAAAAAAACAGTTCCAGCGTATGGACGCAGTCACGTTGGGGTGGTGCGTTGTAGTGCACAGTGCGGAGAGAGAACAAAACAAAACTCCGGTCATGAATTAGAAGTACAAACCGAGGATTTGCATAGAAAAATGTCAGAGGATTTCGATATAAACCAAGAGGAGACTGTTTTTTCCTTTGCTTAAGTAAGGACAACCGTTGCTTCCTTTGCTCCTACAACAAACTTGCGAGACTGTATACGCTTCAGAGGTGTGCGCTCATGCGTCAACGTGCTGCGTCAACCGCTGGAACTGCTTCAGTGTATGACAGATACTGAAAGTGAGATAAAAGTGTTTATTACTGAAAAGGAGGAACATGCTAAGGAGGTGGTAGATGTTTAGGTAGCTAGCTTTCAGCCAGTGAGGCTGTCGGTAAGAACAGGTCCAGTCTAGTCAAACCAGGTATAGGAAAGTTTATTGTACATCCAAGGAGTTTTTGTGCATGTAGATGTGCGTGTGGTTTCTATAAAGGGGAACAAATATACAGAGTTTTAGTTTACCATTAATAGTGCTAAATAAGGTACAAGGCAACCATAATGTTCAATCAACTGCACATTAACTAAAGCACATGTCTAAACAGGAACTAGAGCAAGCATGAAAATAAACACATTTAGGCCAAACTTAAGTCATACAAAATAATTTTTAAGCATCAAACAAAGGCACTTACATGGTCAATTACGCACACGCAGGAAAAACAGAATGAAAGGCGTAAAACTCAGTACTCTGCACAGTGAAACCACATGCAACAAAAAGCGTAGGCTGTGGACACAGGTGCAGCTAATAAAGTCTGTGAGATAACTCTAATTGGCTTGAGATTGAGTGGGTGGAGCTTGGGGCTAACAGGGAACTGAACAGGCTAAGGGGGATGTGGCACTGCTTTGAGGGTGCAGCTTATGCCGAGTTCACACTAGGGCACTATATGTAGCCCGTTTTTTCACTCGCCGACAGGTTTTTGTGAAATCGCCGACAAATGCCCAAAATCAGAGGCAAATCAGTGCTCGTTCACTGCTATTATATAAGGTTATCGGTGACAACACCAGTGGGATTTTCATAATACGCTATCTGATGGTCATTCGCCGATGCGTCGCCGACACCCGCTAATATTTGGCATGCTAAATATCTGGAGCTGTCTCCGATTCACAATCATGCTGTTGAAATAATATTCTGACTGCATACATCGGCTATGACCTACAGCCAATGATAGACCAAGATACAGGGCAGAGGGAAGTTCGGGGCGGAGTTATAGACCAGATTCAGTATTTTAATAGATATATGAACAAATTATTTCATACAGAAACAAGCACAAACATTTTGCTTGACCAGCCACAACATCAGCTTAATTATTTATCTCCAACTCTCTTTGCAGAACACCCATTCCCTGTTCCCTGCATCTCCCTCCTGCATAATCTGTTTTTCTTTTTCTCCTTGTAGCTGGAAATCAACAGACAATTTGCGGGCTATATAGATATTTTACAAATAATGACAGTCTGTGCTCGCGAGAACTCCGGTCTTGCATGGCGGTTTTCTCGCGTTATTTCCTTATCCTTCTCGCTGTGGTTTGGTGTGCCCGTAGTTTGTCGGACCAGATACCGAGCCTTTCGGCGATTCTTTCCTATTGTGAGTCATGCTAGTGTGAAACCCCTGTCTCCGATCCATCTTGCAATGTGCACACAGCAGCCTACTGAAGGCTCGCCACCCCCAGATAGTCCCGCAGTGTGAAAATTACGGCGATCCGACAAGTTTGAAAATCGTGCAGTGTGAACTCGGCATTAGGGACACAAAAACTTTACAACAGCCGCCCCCAAAATTGTAGTGCAATTTTGACAATTTACGGAGGATCAGGTAAGGCTGGGAGAGGAACAAGGTGGGCAACGGGCCTTGTGTATGTCCTGTCCTTGACTTGGACGTCAGCAACCCTACAACGGCCATCCTTGCTGGGATGGAGGGAAATTACTTTGCCCACTGACCACTGAGATCGGGTAAGTTGAGGATCAAGAATCAAGACGACAGTGTTAGGTTGTAGGTTAGGATTGTTGGTGTGCCACTTCTGTCTGGACTGAAGAGAGGAGAGGTAATTTCTGATGAAATGAGCCCAAAAATTATCAGAAAGGATTTGACTATGACGCCATTGACGGCGACTGTGCAGCTCAGAGTGTGGATATGTTACGAGAGGAAGAGAAGCATCATGCCGCCCCATCAGCAGCAAATTAGGGGTCACGGTCAGGATCAACAATGTCAGATGACACATAGCCTAAGGGCTTGGAATTTAGAATGCTTTCGATTTCAATCATGACTGTGCGTAGTACCTCTTCGCTTACAGTTTGAGCACCAAGGGTGGTCTTCAGGGCAATTTTGATGGAGCGTATTTCGTGCTCCCTGGTTCCACCAAAGTGGGGTGTGTGTGGAGGATTAAATTTGAAGGAAATCTTCTGCTTGGCCAGAGCTGCCTGAAGGCCAGGGGTTAAGGATTGATAGGAGTCCAGTAGCTCTTTATTGCCTCCAATGAAGTTGGTACCTCTGTCAGAGAGCAGCTCAGATGGTTTACCTTTACGAGCAATGAAACGCCTGAGTGCCATCAAGAAGGAATGTTTCATCCCATGCGTGGCATCACGGACGCCTGCATATAAGGGTGAGTCAGGCCTGTGTATCGGCCCTGACCCCCTGGAAGAACTCCCGTTGAATGGAACAGGGCGTGGTTGCAGAAGTTCAGTGGTCATGATCAAAAGTCCTCCAACTCATTTGGGGGTTGCTGCGTGCGAGGGCAATACCTACCTTCGGCCACTTGTCGAAGGTGGAAAAAGTCTTCCACATCAACTGCCTGGAAATGCTAGCAGTATGTCGAGCCTGTCAGTTCTTGCTGGCAGTCCTGAAGGGGCACCATGTGCTAATCCAATTGGACAACATGTCTGTGGTGTCCTACATAAATTGCCAGGGAGGCCTCTCTTCGAAGCGCCTCTTCATGCTGGTAGAGCGCTTCTTAGAGTGGGCTCAACCCAGCCTGCGCTCGCTGAGAGCTGCGCATATACCGGGCAAATTGAACCAAAGAGTGGATATGCTATCAAGGAGCAATGTCCCCTCGGGGGAGTGGACGCTCCATCCGCAGACTGTTCAGAGGATCTGGGAGATCTTCGGCAAGGCCGAGGCCGAAGTAGACTTTTTCGCCTCAGAAGACAACTCTCACTGCCCAATTTATTTCTCAAAGACCAGGGACGCGTTGGCCCACGATTGGCCCAACCTCCTTCTCTATGCTTTCCCCCCGATCGCTCTGATCCCACAGATAATCAGGCGAGTTAGGGAACAAGAACACAGGGTTCTCCTGGTGGCCCCCCTTTGGATGAACCAGCTGTGGCTATCAGAGCTAATTCAGCTACTGATAGCTACCCCTTGGCCTGTTCCACTGAGACAGGATCTCCTCTCTCAAGCGAACAGGACATTATGGCATCCTCTGCCCGACCTATGGGCCCTGCACCTCTGGCCGCTCGACGGGAGCCTTCGTGCCTCCCAGGGCAAGTCTTAAACACAATTTCGGAGGCTAGAGCTCCATCTACGAGATGCCTCTATGCCTTAAAGTGGTCTTTTTTTCTCCGCCTGGTGTTTAAACCGCAGCAAAGACCCTCTCACTTCCGAATTAGCAGAGGTGCTGCCATTTCTACAAGAGCTGCTGGATAAGGGTCGTTCACCATCCACGCTCAAAGTCTATGTGGCGGCTATAGCGGCCTCTCATGCCCCTATTGAGGGTCAATCGGTGGGCAGAAATAGCGCGGTCATCCGCTTCCTGAGGGGTGCTAGGAGGCTGAATCCGGCTCGTCCCCCTACTGTCCCTTCATGGGACCTGTCCACTGTGCTGAGGGCCTTGAACCACGTTCATATTCGTGCGATTTTTTGCGCAGCTCGTCAGCGAACAACAGCTCTGTGTAGTTAATGCTACTCCATGTGAAAGCACGCACGTGATGAAGATTTACCGCTGATTTTGGGACGGTTTTCGGTTAGCGTTTTGATTATTACTCAGTGAAAAACGCGTAGTTTTTACTTTGGTGCTTCTTCCTTTGATCAATTCTCATTAAATATCGCTTGCGATTTATCGTGCAGCCCTAGTATTGATCATTTATTTGGTAAAGAAATGTATAATTTTGTAAGAACACAAGTATTTGTAGTTAAACTTGGGCTAGATTCGCTAATGTAGTTATATAGAACTTGTGTGATATTGATCTTTCAGAAATATATATTCATAATCAATTATCCCCTAAATACAGTATATTATACAATGACAATTTATCCACTTTGGTATTTAAACAATAGATAATACTACTACTACTACTTCCCAGTTTCTCCAAACAAAATTTTTAAAGGGGTCATATGACGTTGCTAAAACAGAACATTATTTTGTGTATTTGGGTGTAACGAAATGTGTTTATGCGGTTTAAGGTTCAAAAAACACATTATTTTCCACATACTGTACATTATTGTTTCTCCTCTATACCTTTCTGAAACTCGTCGATTTTTACAAAGCTCATCGGTCTGAAAAGCGAGGTGTGCTCTGATTGAGAAGGGTCTGGCTGCAGCCTCGCACTTGCATTATCAGGCTTGCACTCTCAGACACTTGCGCTTCCGCTAGCGACGTCACTTGCAGTCTTTATTTTTTTATTTTGGTGCTATGTTTTACTACTTTTTTGTTTGAAAAAAAAAAAAAAAAAAAAAAAGAAAGCTCTCAACCTGTTTACCACATGTAATCCTAGTGGTGAAGATAAGAAGAAAGGAACTAAATTACGAAGTCACTTGCAATCGCCACTTGCACTCTCCGATACCTGCGACGTCACTTGCAATCGACACAAATGGTGCGTGTTGCCAATGGAGACAAGACGCGTAATGTATTAAGATGCTATTAAAATATCAAATTAAATATACAGTTTATTTATACAATGAATATGTATATAGTATTTTCGTCCCATACCGCAAAACGTGGCATAATGTGGCATAATGGACTAAAAAGGCCAAACTCAATATGCTCCTCTACATTATTAATATACATAGCTAATATGTACAGGCAAGCAGGTGAGCCCAGAATAAATGCAACATGC
>JADLZN010010955.1:0-17334 GCA_018155175.1 Sinocyclocheilus anophthalmus
TGGTCTGGCATTGTCATGGTGGAAAATGCAAGGCTTCTGAACTGAGCGCTGATAACTTGGTTTGTCCTTGTCCTCTTTAGTCCGGATGTCATGGCGTCCCAGTTTTCCAAAAAGATCTTCAAATTTTGATTTGTCTGACCACAAAACAGTTTTCCACTTTGCCACAGTCCATTTTACATGAGCCTTGGCCCAGAGAAAACGCCAGCACTTCTGGATCATGTTTAGATATGGCTTCTTTTTTGAACTATAGAGTTTTAGCCGGCAACGGCGAATTGGCACGGTGGATTGTGTTCACCGACAATTTTTTCTGGAAGTATTCCTGAGCCCATGTTTGTGATTTCCATTACAGTAGCATTCCGGTATGTGAGGCAGTGCAGTCTAAGGGCCCGAAGATACGGGCATCCAGTATGGTTTTCCGGCCTTGACCTTACGCACAGAGATTGTTCCAGATACTCTGAATCTTTGGATGATATTATGCAATGTAAATGATGATAACTTCAAACTCTTTGCAATTTTTCTCAGAGAAATCCTTCTGATATTGCTCCACTATTTTTCGCCGCAGTATTGGGGGAATTGGTGATTCTCTGCCCATCTTGACTTCTGAGAGAAAGTGCCACTCTGAGAGGCTCTTTTTATACACAATCATGTTGCCAATTGACCTAATAAGTTGCATTGGTCCTCCAGCTGTTCCTTATATGTACATTTAACTTTTCCGGCCTCTTATGCTACCTGTCCCAACTTTTTTGGAATGTGTGTAGCTCTCATGAAATCCAAAATTAGCCGAAATTTGTACAGTCACAACTTTTTTGGAATTGGGTTTTTTTGTATTATACTACCACACACACATACAATATACGAGAGATATATATACACACAGACATATATTATCACACAAACACACACACAAAGAAAAACAATAGATAGAATAGAAAACATAGAAAGCTAGTTTTTTTAAAAATAAATAAAAAATAAATATAAGTGTAGAATTATAATAGAATAGAAAGTTTTAGAGTTAGAGGGTCAAATAAAGGTTAATTTCAGCCACCGATCTTTGGCCACGTTCACACAGCAGCAGAATATGGTTGTCAGTCCTGTATTTGAGTCCTTAATACGGTCATGTTCACACACAGTTCGGTTATTTCCGGGTATGTGGACAGCAATCCTATAAAATTTTCAGGATTCACAACCGCGGTTCTACGGAAACAAAAGCGCTGTGTGAACGGAACAAGCCTCGACAACTAGGTCGTCTGTCACGTATAAAGGGCGAGAGAGTCCGCTCTGCTGCACAACACGCGTGTCTACCGTTGTGTTACGGTTTTCATGTGTTTTGTCAGCGGTTGGGCAGTACACTAGTACTAGTATTTAGTACGTAATAATTACTAATAAGTTCAATAATAATATTAGTTACCATCATAAAACAGATTAGTAATTATTGAGCTTCAACCCGCTGATTTTTCAAATCCAACAATTAAACTAATTCCTAGATTTATTTTAATAATTTTCACGCCTCATGAACACATGAAGTCCCAGTGCAGCAGGCAAGCTTGGAATATTGAAAAGCTTACATTCAGCAGATATAAATATTGCATTATATTGATTTTGTCAGGAAAAAAGATGATCTTAACACTTTTGTGTAAGTTGTGGCTTTACTTTACTCTGACATCCCACCCACATCCCTCTGATCAGAATCTGGTACATTATATTACTATAATTAAAAATCTTTTTGGAAAATTAAAAGTTTCTTACAAACGATGTGATTTGATGAAATACATATGGAAATATAATCGTATATGGGTAACGGAGAAGTTACAATTAGCTTCAAGCTACACATGATAATTAATGAGATTAATACAACACTTCACTTGAATGTCACTATCAATCACTATTGAGTGTTTGTAATAACTTCTGACTGCGATCCATTGTGGATTTTGGTCAAATGATGAGGCAGAAATATGTTGTTAGTAACATTCTAGAAGAATTTTATGTGGAAGATATACAGTTACAACTTCTGTGGGGCGTGAAGAAAAAGTAATGTAACTAGTAGTGTAACTAATTACTGTTGCCAGAAAGTAAAAAGTAAAGTAATAATATTACTTTTGAAAGGAGTAACTAGTAATGAGTAGTATATTACATTCTTTGAGTAACCAGCCCAACACTGGTTTTCAGTAACTTACAGTGACGGAGAAATTAGCTGCATGTCTGTCATCTGAAATGTTTAAATCCCGTCAGTTTTCCACCAGAGCCACTCCCGTCAGTTTTGTGTTCTGCGCGCGACTCAAATACTCCACTCTCCACACAAATTTAAAAGGGTCATATGATGCGATTTCAATTTTTCCTTTCTCTTTGGAGTGTTACAAGCTCTTGGTGCATATAAAGAAGATCTGTAAAGTTGCAAAAGACTAAAGTCTCAAAATCCAAAGAGATCTTCTTTATAAAAGTTAAGAGTCAACCTCGACTGCCTAAAATGGCACGTTCTAACACGCCCCTCTCAGGTCTACGTCACGATGTGGGATGATTTGCATTACGCCGCCCAAATGTTCACACAAAGATGTTCACGTTGTGAAAGTGAAACTACTTTGTTTGGTCTTCCAAAAGAGGACGATATCCACTTCGTCATGCCTGGAGTTGATCCGTGCTGGTTGCTGAGGAAATACATCAACTTCATGCTGTGGATCGCCGGATCAGCTTTCACCATGGACGACGTGGAGTCCAGCCCTGGGTCATCACATGTGGTTACCGCAAGCCCACCTGCCGCCGCTCACTCAAGCCCGCCGTGTGTTTCGTTGTGAAAGAGAAACTACTTTGTTTGGCCTTCCAAAAGAGGACACGACTAGAAATCAGTGGTTAAGTTGTATTTACAACACTGTTCCAGAACAGTTCAACCCAAATATTCAGATGTGTCCAGCGCATTTTACTGTTTCCTGATACTGGAAGAGTAGACTACAATGCCGGCTGTTCTGACTCACTGACTGTAAGTACGTTTTTTATATTTAAAGAATTTGCCACTGACGATTCAAACGCAGTTTTAGAGCAGTGTAGAGTAGCGCTGTTGTTTGTCATTTCTCGATCACAACCATGAGACATGGTTATGTTTACGGGCGTGATGCAACGCAACGCGAAAAAAAGACAGTATAAGTCATTATAATCCGTAATTATGTCCCCACTGGATGCAACAAATGCCTCGTTTATAATGGGTTTTAATGTTTTTGTCTCGTCGCTCCAGCCGGGACAAGGCATCACAATATGGTAAGGGGCGTAACATTTCTGTTACACACTGAGGTATTCAACCAATCACAACGCACTGGATAGCTGGCCAATCAGAGCACACCTCAATTTTCAGAACTATGAGCTTTGTAAAAATCAACGCGTTACAGAAAGGCGGGGCATAGAGGAGAAAAAATAATGTTACAGTATGTGGAAAATAATGTATTTTCTGAACCTTAAACCGCATAAACACATTTTCATTCACCAACACACAAAAAATATTATTTTTTAGCAACTCATATGAGCCTTTAATACATTTTAATTTAATCTGAGTAAAGTTTTTATTTTTTTACATTTCAGTACAGTACAGTTGTTATATAACTTTTGGTACAACACATTTTAATTTAATCATTATTTAAGTTTTTTATTTGCCTGTATGTAAGCACAGTGTAGTGTTAATGTTCAAACTGTGTATTTACAATGTTAAAGTGGCTGACAACAATAAATATTCTTATTAGGATTAAAACTGCCTCGTTTTTTTGAACTGTGCAGAGCTGTAGCTGAATAGTAAGGCCTACTACACTACTGTATTTTAATGTTGGTCATTATGGCGATACTTGGAGAGCCAAATATTTTCTGAAGTGGTACTTGGTATAAAAAGTTTGAGAACCACCGGTTTAAAGGAATGGTATAAAACAAAATCCTGCTTTTTAAGAACTTTTGAGTAAACCATTTCTTCTTTCCCCTTGTAGTCATCAAGGATCCAGCTTATTATTGGCAAATTGGTAAGGAATTGTTCATCTGCTACATTGCACTGTCACTTCTGGTAGAGATTCATTGAGCTTTTGTGACTTAATTTGATTGACTTAATTTAAATTGACTTAATTTGATTTGACTTGTTTTACTAAATACACTGTATAGTTAGGATTCTGATGAAAAAAATTGCTTGTGAATAATTTGTTAATATTATAAACTTTAATCTGAATACACTAAATAAGTGTTTAATGAATGGTGTTGTGCACTTTGTTTCCAACCTCACTGTTATTGAACTGTAAAGTGAAAATATTGAATGTGATTTGTTTTGTATTCAGTTTTTCAGTTAAATATATTTCACAATATCAAAGTTGATATTTTATAAGTACTTATTTTTGGTGTTTTTGTTTTTATTTATAGAGGACAGTACAGAAAGTGCACAAGTGAGAGAGAGGGGAGAGGACGGCATCAGAAAGGACCTAGAGCTGGGACTCTTTCAAGGATCACCTGAAGCACAACCATATGCACAAGGATGTTGGTTCTAACATTTTATCAAAATTTGAAGAAACATTTCTACTTAAAATATTAAATGCATTTCATTCAAGGCAGGGTTTTTCCTGCATAAAGAATTTCAAGGCGACTGTCTCTGTCAAATTTAGTGCCACCTCTGGCTGTTGACAAAAATCAAGACAGGTGGTCACATGCTCTTGTACCCCTTTACCACCAACATGGTTTCTGTTGCAGGTTCCATTCTCAAACTGTTCAACATTTTCACTGCACAAATGTCCAAATATCTTGTAATGAGACACATGTTTTCACAGAAAGTTTTCCACCAAAATAAAAGCTCAACTGGTTTCAGTCAAAAAAGTACAAGGGTTTCTATTGCAAGTGCAGCGCAAAATATGCATGTTATTTTACAAAAACTTTTTTTTATGAAAACTTCATGTTTATTGAAGTTGATTGTAAAGCCATTGCTGCCATGTCATTTGATTTTTAACCTTTATGAATGTACAGTGTTTATCTAAATGCAAACTAGGTTCTAATTGAATGTAGGCTACAGTTGTGTATTCAACCATGTTGAAAATACGACGGTGAAACAACATCACAAAATCAAGGTTGATCGAATCTGCAAACTCGGCACATAATTCAACGTTAATCCAACGTCTACAGAACAACCTCAATTCACCCATGCTGAAGGTAAGACGGTGAAACAAACGTAGTGACTTCAACTGGTGAAAACATTTCAACGGTGATCCACTTTTGCAAAAATCGAACATAACTCCAAACGGGATTAACCTGGGTACCATGGCCGGTCCGTAATGATCTGTCCGTCACGGGCTGCTGCGTGGACTCGCCTGTGGAATTCCCCTACACCCCTTGCGAACTAGCGACCTAAAAATTATTTTTGGTCAACCAAGCCCCTTTGGTCGAATATAGGGGGCAAACCCTACGATAGATCTATATTATAAGATCTATATATATATTCTGATTAGTACGATACACAAAACCTTGATTAAGACCATTTGAAACGGTTCGTGTACGTTGGATCCGATGTAGGATATGTGCACGTCAGAGGGGTGTACGTTGAAGCAGATATGAGCGGCATGCGTGCGGATAGTGAAGCTGAGCGAGAGCTTGCTGTGGATGGGTGTGTGAACGCGATTGGGCTGGAGTTAGTCTTTACCGGACACCCAATGGAGAAAAGGTGGGTTTTCATTATTGTGTTTTAGTTATATGCAGTGTGCATTATTGAAGATTCTGAGGCAAAATCTGTAGAGGATAAGAGAGTGTAGCAGTCTGCTACAGGGCGTGCTATCGCGAGGCATTTCTTATACAAAATCGCATGGTAAAAAGGGGGAAAGAAATTGTAGCCTATGTACAATGAAGGTAATTGATGCAGCTGTGCGTCCAAATTTAGGAAAACACTCATATCATACAGTTTCTTTGTGGCTTAAATTTTGATTTACTAGCGAAAACAGACATATTGTGACATTTCTTACTATGATCAAGTATCTATAATATATATATATAAAGTTTATTTATGCTGTTTGAAATTATTATGTTATGAAGACAAAAGGGAGCATGAATATAACATCACAGTGATCTCTTTGTGCATATGTTTTTAACGTGTGTGTGCTAACGTGAGTTCAGGTGTTATGTTGTCATTGGTCTCATGGATATAAATGTTTGATAATGTTGTTGGTATTGTTGCATGCAGGCCTCTTTCCTAACCTGGAGGGCTGCTTAATTAATTAAGCACAATTAAGACTACAATGGGTGAATGTGTACTTTTGTCATATTGTTGGGTCATTCCACGAAATCGGAGCCTTTTGAATCACTTAGAAATAATCTAATATAGATTTAATATGATAACAAATAAATATGCAATTTAAATACATAACAATACAATACTGTGTATGATTTCATGTCAATATTACCGTTAAAAAAGTCAATTAAATGTTATTTTAAACTATTTAAATAGCATTTATGCTGATAAGGGTAAGGTTTTTGGCCTGTCCCTCAGTATGATTTTTATTTTTCAGCAGGACTTTTAATTTGCAAAATGAAGGCAAAATTATACAAAAATCACATTTGCTTATTATTTTTTCCTATAAAATATAAATCATTTTATTGGTATCCCCTGATTTCATGTCAGCTCTGTTACCCTCATCAGAAAACCCATGTAAAATAATGTACATTTAAGTGACGTCATTTCTAGGAGGTTACATCATCTCTCAACCAGGATTCCAACATTTAAAATATAAGCATATTTCTCTCCATACTCCTCAATAACAGTGTTTCCCCTGGCATCATATTAGGGGGGCAGCCCGGTTTTGACATGTGGGTAACAGGGATGACATAGATTAGGTGTCACCATGTTTTTAAAGATCGTCTGTGTAAAATGAAAACATATTTAAAGGTCATCCTGGCTGTATTATTGCGCTAATGCCTACAGTATATCATTCAATGGCATATGAGCATGAGTTACATTTTAGTTAGTGTTATTGGTATTGTTACTATTACTATTGTTGTTAAAGACCGGATAGGATGATCAGTCTCAATAAAACTTTTTTTCCATAACTCATTGTCAATAATGCATCCATGTAAATTAAATTACAAACAAGAGCAGCAAGGTGACTGCAGACCTTCACC
Organism: Sinocyclocheilus anophthalmus; assembly: GCA_018155175.1. Taxonomy (NCBI): domain Eukaryota; kingdom Metazoa; phylum Chordata; class Actinopteri; order Cypriniformes; family Cyprinidae; genus Sinocyclocheilus; species Sinocyclocheilus anophthalmus. Next base: position 7,111 of record JADLZN010010955.1, read on the forward strand.
CCAGTCTTGCAGTGTTCAAGAAAGTCAAGATCTTGGTCTGGTTTCAGATGAAAGACCAAGATCTGATCATCTTCCTTGCCTAATAATTGAACCAGATCAATATATCTGTACAGTTATGTAAACAAATATGTGCAGTGTGCTGAAGAATGTGTGTCCTGTCATCCATGTTACTCTGGTCAGTACTGTGACTATGACTCAATACTGTTACTGTCATAATGTCAGAAAAATGGTTTAAAAAAAAATTATTTATATATGTGTATGTATGTACAGCCTTCAGTTTCTCCATTGTACTTTATATTTTATTTGGACAAAGACCTTTTTTAATATCTCTTGTAAAAAATAAATGTTTCTTAATTGACATGTGGTCACCCACCAAAATTAGTATGTTCTTTGTCATCTGAATGACAAATATAAAAAAAAAAAAAATTTGAATTCCAAAATTGGAAACAATCCCAGTGAAAAGAGAAACTAAAATGCTGCTCATATATGTAAAAAAAAACTATCACATAGTTCTAATTAAACTATAGTATCTAGTAAAGCTTGTGTCAGTAACAGGGTTTGACAAAAATCCCAAAACATAAGGTAGAAAAATAGTCATAAAATAATAAATTACATAGCCTGAGATGGCACAATACAAACCAATTTCGTGGAATGATCCTGGTAACTCTTGCACAGATCATGTTCTCACTTGTGTGAAGCATTTTGGTAAACTGAAAGTTCTGTCTGTAGCTAATGGCGTCTGAACTGGAGATGGGAAAATGTCCACCACAGAATGCTGGAAATGCAACCGAAGTGCAGAATACTCCCCCCAACACTCACATCTTGGGAAGTGTGAACACCCAAACAGTTGGCTTGTTTAACTCTCCCTCAAATGCCTGCTGCTTCTGTTGGTGTTGCTGCTGCAGCTGTTCTTGGTAAGAAACATCTTTAAATGTTTTACATGAAATAGAGCATGGTTTCTCAATAGGCAGCCTAGCTTACTTAGTTTTGTCATAGCCTCAGCATATTATGTTATGGGACCATCACAGAATGTTGAGGCCACAACATATTACCTCATAGAAACTTGATAATGTGATGTGGTGATATGAAGTGAACTTTGCAAATAATTTTGTATCAGTACATTATAAATAAAAGGAGTTATACGTTTTTTTAGTTAGGGTTAGGCTTAGCCAAAATGCAAGATGAGAAATTAGTTCTACACACATAATAATAATTATTATTATTTTTACAAGCAAATTAGGAGATTATGAGACCAGTTGCTGATTTTCTTCCTCCCTTTGTTTAGGCAGTTTTTTGTTGTTTATTGCCTCTATAACAGGCAAACTGTCCTCAAACAAAAATATCTGTAGCTAGGGATGTAATGGTATGAAAATTTCTTATCACGATTATAGTGAACAAAATTATCACAGTTATCAGTATTATCACGGTATTGTTATAATATGCTGGAGATGTTAAAAAAGTACAATCACTTCACCAAGTTTTATATTTAAAAATCAACAAACAACAAATAAAATGACTTTTTGTTTGCATAATCACTAAAACAACATTACCAATGATGTTCGGATTTTAAATGGAAACTTGACTGACAACAGTTAAATAGCATGTTGAAATATCTAATGTAAATGTTCAGATATAACTTTGAAAAAGTTTAATAAAAGGTAAACCTCACATTTAAGCCTTTAAATAAAGAAAAGATTAGGGATGCACCGAATATTCGGCAACCGAAATTATTCGGCCGAAAATAGCAAAAAATCTCTTTCGGTGTTCGGCCGAATAAGCGAAAAGGCCGAATCATATGTACCGAACAATGACAAAGGCGATCAAATAGAGGCACGCACTAATGCAGCAAACATGTCGGCAGTGTGAACGTATTTAAAACTATCAGAGAAAGACGCAGAAATAATTACAAGCACAAAGCCCTGACAGCGAGAGACTGTTTAGTGCTGCATCACGTCTCCGATGAGAAGAAGAGGTGGCTAATGCTGGTGGTTAGGTTACTGTATGATGATTGAAATCGCGAAATTACCTTTAAACGATTAGTAAATCAACTGCAGTATGTTATATTTTCTAATGCATGCACAAACTGCATGTATTCTAACAGCGCTGCACGAGCTAGCGGCGCCAGGGTTCAAAGTCCAAAGCGTGAGGAAAATCTGCACTGAACTTGTTACTCGTCAGTTGCTCAGTAACATTTTTGTGAATTTTTTTAAAGGCACGTGACAATGTTATACATGCGACAAACATCTTCCCAAATTCGTAATGAAAATAATTTATAAATCTGCTGCTGTCAACAAAAAGAAGCACTGAGATCTTCCTGCCTAACTAAAAGCCGAGAAAAAGCAACAACTCCATCGACATTCATAAATGATAGTATTGTAATTTTACTGTCGTTCTGTAAAATAAAATAATAATGATAATAATAATTACCCTACAACAGCTCTATTAATCCATATAGTAGGCCTATTACATTCACACATAGTGTTCAAATTGGCTTCTGCAATATATTCTAATGTTTTAAAATAAGTATTTTCTGCTCAGCAACTTATTAATTGTGCTTTGTTGGTATAATGATGCTAAATGAAAAAAAAAATGTTCCGTGTTAAGTAAATATTTTTAAATTGTTGTTTTGTAATTATTTTCTTTGAAAAACAAGACAAAACAGTAAAAAACACATTTTGGCTATTTAATTTATGCAAAAGTGAAAAAAAAAAAATGGAAAATAGGCCTACATGAGGGGAAAATGTGAAAAACCGTGTTCTGTATTCAGTATTTGGCCAAGTGTTTCATTTTGTTCGGCTTCGGCCAAGAATTTTCATTTCGGTGCATTCCTAGAAAAGATATGTCAAAATGATAATTGAATAATAAATCATTATATTTTATCTGCATTTTTAGGCCCCAGTGTGTTGTGATTGGCTCTAAACGTCCTCTGTCCTAAAAGTCCCGCCCCTCACCTCAGCGGCATGTACTCCGGTTGTACTGTAAACAACGACGTCGTTAATATCACTTATCAGTTTGAGCCGATTGAGAAGCAGAGGATATTATTAAGAGGATCGTGCAGAACCTGTGCAAAAACACAGCTCTTAATGGTATGTTTTTTGATTGTTGTTGTCTCATACATTTAGATACGCTGTTATTTGTAAATGCTACTGATTATGTTAGCTTTTAATATACGGTTTATCCTGATTAAAGCTTTAATACAATACGGCAACTGCATGCACGTCCATAGCTATGTGAAAACAAGGTTATATTAACGTTCATTTTTGGAGATGAGCTGAATGAAGAGAGAGAGAGAGAGATGCAGAGCAGTGCGTGTGCAGAGCAGGGGGACGCGAGGAACAGTAATAAGAACCGCTGCTTTAGAACATTGATTTGGAAACTTGTGAATCCATTAGAAATCATTAGAAGACAGAATCGCGAGTCATATATGAATAGATTTTTACGTGCACCTCAAGTTTTCTCTTCCTCTTCTCTAAAGCAACACAGCATGGCCTTGCCCCCTTTGCTGCCTTTTCCCGAGGGCGGGGGTTTATTGGGGTTTGTGATGTCACGAACCCGGGAAGTAACCTGTTGTAGTCCCTACCAGCTGTTTTTGTAGACATTAAACTGCCAGAATTTTAAAAGACGATATCTCCGTTTGCATTGATCTTTCAGCTTCGAAACTTTGCAGATATTGTTTATGCTCAAACAGCAACATTACACACTAACTAAAGTTAAAAAAGTGAAATCGCAAGGAACCATACTTTTATTCCATTTGCAATTTCATTCATCTTTTCCTTCCTTACCAAACACATGTAACTTAAACTAGCAAACATTTATTTTTCTCATGTGTTGCCTCGTCTTTGGAGGGAAAAAATTTAAGAGACAAAAATTATTTTATTGTCAACAGATTCTGGAAGGCACCTTGTGATGTACTTCCGTAGAGTAGAATGCTAGCATAGAATATAGCTGGACATTTAGCTACATGCCTCCTAAAACTATACAGATTTAGAATGACTTGAAAGTGAATAAATGATGAAAGAATTTTCACAAAAAGTAACGCTGTATTTCAATAGTCTACTTCAGACATTCTACTAAATATAAGTAACTTTGCAACTACATGTAAACTAACTCTCATTAATTTGCAACTACATAAAATGTTAGTAGTAGTGCTGTCAAATGATTATTCGCAATTAATCGCATCCAAAATAAAAGTTTTGTTTACAAAATATATGTGTTTGTACTGTGCATATTTTATTTCTGTCATGACAACACTCAGAGTGATTGGCATGGTAATGTACATGACAATGTTAATGTATTTGGTCTTGGCGGAATAGATCTGCTACGCTGATGCAGCAGAGCAAGTACTGAGACTTGCTACTGCCAATACATCCACAACATGCTGCTGTGAGATGTAAGAAATACTGCTGCTGCACATAAAAACTATATGAAATAACCCCCATATATAGCATACATGAATCACCCTGTAGCAGATCTAGACAGGTGGAGCTGGGGAAGGTGGAGGGTTTCTGAAGTGCACTGCAACTGCTACAGCAAGCACTAGTCATATATTTGAATGTTGCGCAGCGAGCTCATTGGCAACCGATACAGGAGAGAACCAATCAGCTGTGCTGTGTAACAATGATGTCATTATGTCAGATTGAGTTTGACCTATCTGACTGCACCATCTACAGTTTCATGCCAGAACTTTGTATTTCTGTCATGACAACTCTCGGAATGATTGTCATGGTAATGTACATGACAATGTTAATGTATTTGGTTTGGCGGAATATATCTGCTACGCTGCTGCTGCTGCTGCAGAGCAAGTACCAAGACTTGCTACTGCCAATACATCCACAACATGCTGCTGTGAGCATGTAAGAAATACTGCTGCTGCACATATAACATATATGAAATAACCACCCACAAAGCAGGATACATAGAATGGACAATACAAGCCAAAAACAAGAACAAAACACCCCCAACAAACAGATCTATCGCCAAGACATATGTACTGCTGCTGCTCCGAAGAGCCCTGTGAACTGCATGTATTACTATCTATGTGTGCCTGGGCTACCACGCCGACCGGCTTCATGCTAGTGGCCTATGGCTATGTGTACCTGGGCTACCACACCAACCAGCTTAACGCTAGTGGCCTATGGCTATGTGTGCCTGGGCTACCATGCCGACCAGCTTAAACACTAGTGGCCTATGACTATGTGAGCCTTGGCTACCATGCTGACCGGCTTAACACTAGTGGCCTATGAGTATGTGAGCCTTGGCTACCATGCCGACCGGCTTAACTCTAATTAGAAGGGCACTGTGTGTAATGTTTAATTAACTAAATGGATATACGTTGTAATCCGATAGATAAGAACCCAGCACCCACCTGAGCAAATATCATAAATTAAACATTTGATAACTGTTGTTACTTTCTCCACTTCATAGTCCCAGTGGCAGCGTAACAGCTTGTTAATTCATGTTCGTGCAATGATGAGACATACAAAGTTAGCCGATGCATGCTATTTTACTCTCTCGTGCAGATAAAATTTGTCAAAGTTACAGTGCACAAAAACCACTGGGTGGACTGACCTGAATGAACTGAAAAAAAAACAGAATATAAATGTTCTTTTTTTTCCCCTTCGTTTCGAATACACAGAACAGCGAGGAGCGACAAGTCACACGACCACATTTCTACACTAACCCATAATGCATTTCCGTCGGGGACTACAAGACAACCGTACGACGGAGAGATCTTAAGCTATAACTCTTATTCCCTCCCCGCAAAAAACACTGTATTGATATGACTGCAAAGCGCTTGCTTCGATGCTGCAGTGCAGCTGAATCGACCGCACCACTTGGTGGTGTAATAATACTAAGGATTCAATTTAACCTGTTCATGTCTGTTTACTATCAGCTATAGAGTGATGGACATTCTCTAGACTGAGTTTTTGTCCAGCCTGTATGATCACAGATTTACAGCTCTTGGCTACGAACATGAGAGAACCATCAGCTGTGAGATGTATTATGTCAGGACGTAGTTAGAACCTATTGGACTGTGCCATCTAGAGTTTAATGCCAGAACTCTGTATGTATATAATAGGCTAACAATTGTCATTGTAAATAATATAATAATTACAATTTATTATTTATCTTTATATTTGATTAAAGTCTTGTTGTGCCCTATAGTAGTTTTTTTTTTTTTTCTTCTATACTATTTGCGGAGGGGGTCACAACAATACAATTCTGCTTAAGGCACCCATTTGGCCAGCAGCGGCCCTGTGAGGAACAATTCAAAAACTTAGTTACCACCCTCAAACAAATCTTACAGAAAGGATAAATCAGACATTTAAAAACTGGATTTTACCGATATTGATAGCTTGGTTGGGCCACAGTGGCAGATAACTGATTAATTGCTAGTTTTTAATGATGGATACTGTATATGAAAACTAAAATAGTACTGAACTTTATTACACACACACAAAGTACAGAACCATACTTTTCATATGGAATAAAAATATTCATATTAAATATTAATTATACATTGATCATTAATGAGTGCTTCCATTGTTCTCATTTCCAAGTCGCTTTGGATAAAAGTGTCTGCTAAATGACTAAATATAATGTTAGCTCATAGTTCATTAATTTTAACAAATGAAGCTTTAAAATTTAAACATATATGGAATCTTATGGTAAAGTGCTACCATTTCATATAAATTCAAACGTAAAATATATTTAAGCATGATATTTAAGTATTACATTTACGAAATTACATGCAATATGTATATATACTCTCACACTTTGTTTGCTTAAATTTTAGTACACTTCATGATTATCTAATCAAAGTAACAAAATATTCCCACCAATAACACCGGACAAAAAGTGCAGCGTTGTGTCGCATCTAGGACAACTTACAGGTGTAACACACACCAGACATGTCACGTTCAATTCAAGTGGCAGTCCAAAACAGTATATTGTCAAACAGGTAAAGGTTCACTTCAGAAATTAATAAAGAGGCAGATGAGTTTAAAGGGGTCCTATTATTATCTTGATTTTGTTTTGGGGGTGTACTAAAAAAGGCTCTCATACTAGGTTGTTCAAAACACATTAAATTTTACATTATTCTTTATACATTATTACACCTCTCTCCACAAGTCCTGGTCCTGACAACAACTACAAATGACGTGTCGTCCTCTACGAAATGAAGGCTCGCCTTCTGAAATGACCGAAAATGTGCTGTGATGTTTAGCTTGCCAACGTGTTGACTGTTGTGAATTGGCACCACCACCGGCGCTCTGGTCGGCGTAAATGTCACGCCGCCTTACCCTATGCTCCTGCAAAGCTTTCAGTAAGTATTGCGTCAATATCAAATCAATTTGAGCGCAATTTAAACCCGGATGATTGACCCACTAATATACAGTCTGACTCTTTTGGAAAAAGCGGTAGACAATGTCTACACCACCATAGTACTAATACAGTCATTCGTTGCCTTCTCCAGAGAAGTGCAGTCAGGCAACCAGGTCTTGTCCCATTCATCAATATTTGTGATATCTGGAAAATATGCATTGTAGTCCAAACAAGTCACTCATTGTAGTTTTTGAAAAGTGATTTCTGTTAAATAAAATATCTCCTTTTGAAGTGGACTTTGAGCTTTGTAACTTTGCAGATCTTTTTTATGCTCAAACAGCAACATTACAGACTAACTAAAGTTGAAAAAGTGAAAAAGCATAATAGGACCCCTTTAAAGTTCAGTGCAATCTATATTACAGCTGACTATATTAGAGCACAGAAAAACAAAGGTTTCGCTGAAAAATGCACAATACACAATCTTCCAGCCTAGGGTGAAGTCATTATGTACATTAACACTGATTTGGGACAAATATAATTTAATGGAAAATTGTGTGAATGGTGCTCTGTGGTGTGGCAGGATTTCTGCTGGCTGCATGAACACATCAATGTGCTTTCTCACATCACTAGCTTTATATATGCAACTTTGCTGGCTAACAAATACATTAATGTCTCCAGCTGGATGGTAACAATCATGACGTTATACATTTGGGCTGTGCTTGCATGTGTTTTAGTCACACTGTTTTAACCACTTGTGGTGCTGCTAATGTTAGCATCATCTCAGACTTGACAGCAAACATACTGCTGCCCTTTTTCCACTAAATGCACCATCTAGTCAACAAATGAATTACTTTGTAGTCATATGAAAACATGTACTATATAGAATACTGTATACACACCTTTTCTGTTTTAAACTGCATCTGAAATGTCCTGCTCCGTAGGGGGGGGGCGCGCACCATTCTCACTGTCCAAAAACAAAACAACGTACAAGGTGCCCCAGTGATTCAGCCTCTAGAGGCCACTCTCATAATGTATATGACTTTGAACTCTTTTTGTCTACGTTGTGCCTGTAATGTCATGTATACACCTAAAATGGATGGCCCAAACCACAAATTCGCCAGACATTCCTGAGCTACATGACTTTCAAGGTTACTGGTACTTCAGAAGATCTGAAAAATCACCAATATTTTCGTGATAAAGGTATATTGCGATATGAATTGAACATGTGTGCACTGTGTCCCCAAACACCAGGCTGTTTTTGTTCCGTTGGCACCTTGCAAACCGTTTATTACGTTTAATTAAGGTTTTGCGTACAGTGTGTGCCACCATGCATGTTTGTTTCTGTGTACTGTACTCTATGAAGGCACATTATTATTGAGGAATGCGGTGTGGTATGTTTTCCCTCCCATCAGAATGTAGTGACACACATTCGCTTCACGTGAATTATAGCTCTCAAGCAACATAAACTCTTCGTGCACGATTGTGCGCTTGGGAACGGCAAGTTCTGTGGTTTTTCTCCCAGGCCATTCCTGATGGGTTTCCAGGATTATTGTTGAGGCATGTTATGTTTGAAAGACAACATGCCAGGCTTGTGCTTTTAAATGTTTTCTTCATTGACCAGCTTTTTTTGGCTGATTCAATGCCTAATGGGCATGTAATAATGTGCATCCCTCATCAAACATTTTTAAAAATGAACAAAAAATAAAAAGCGTTATATCCATCTATGGTTTCAAACCCTCAAATGTCTACAAAATACATTAAAGTTTCCCAGCATTAGAGTTTGATTTCATCTGAGAACACTCTATAGTTCCTTGGTTCTTTAAAACAGTAGTTTTGAACTAAATGTTGGATGTCTTCTTTACCTAATATGCACGTATTCTAAAAATACAGTGCCCAAGTTAAAAGAAGTTCCATTAAAAAACAAAAAAAACTCATCTCTAGATCGTGCATTCCAAAATTCCAGTGTCTCGCATTTTTAAACGCAAGAACATTCTGTGTGAATGGCCCCTTTTTATTAACTTCACTATGCAATCTATAAAAAAAAGTCTTAATTTCTTGCACAGTGCTGCTTTTCTAACAAATTCATCTTCTAAAGTTTTGGAAAATAACATTGGAAAATACTTTTTTTTTGCAGTTTGGGGATGGCGTGTTTCAAGGATGCAGAGGAAAGACACTATGCGAAAGTAACGACTCAATCTGACAACCAAAAGTTCATGCAGAAAATGTTTCAGTAAAAAGTCTCAAAACAAGGTAAATACATTTCTGCAATCTATTAAAGCAAGTCTTAATATGTTATGCAGTGTTGCTTCTCAAGTAAGTTTTTCTCATTTTAAGTATTTTTTCAGGAAGACAGGAAAATACATTTTTACAATATGAGAATAGTAAGGAACGCCAAAATTCTTTATGAAAGTGACATGGTCAATCTGACGACCAAAAGTTGCTGCAACACTGACCAATTCTGGCTTTGAGAAAGATGGGTCCAATTGAGTTCCCACTTGATTTCAAACATACAGGGCATTTCCACACCCTCAAAACGGTTCTTGTGCATTTTTATCCATCAAAAGCTTTGTACGAGATGCCCTTTACATGCACATGCTTTCAAAGGAAACCAAATCATGAAAATAGAAGGAAAAGAGGTGTATCATACCTCATCACATCAGATAGCGGTTAAAAAAACATCGCTTTTTCAGTTTTTCTGACTCATGTGTTTGGAATCAGTTGAATAAGCCCTAAAGTGAAGTGCATGTGAGAGTTTGATTAGCTCTATGTGCAGATGTGGTGTAGTAAACAGATCGAGCTCTTGTAAAGCTGTGTTTTTCATTTTTAGTGTGAGCCAGGTATACCATTTGTGGTTTTGCACAATGCTTGATCAGATAGACTAGGCCTCCCTGTACTATTGGT
>JADLZN010010956.1:0-15000 GCA_018155175.1 Sinocyclocheilus anophthalmus
AAGCTATGGAAGCTCATATCCCTAAGTGGTGCTCACTGCAGACCCAAATTGGTCAAAAGGGTGGACCTTGACCTAGTCCAGCTCCATCCATCTGTGATCCCAATGGGTGGAGCTTGACCTAGTTTCGTTTAGGGATAGGTTTATGGTTAGGGTGTGGTTGGACCTTCAAGCTCCACCCACTGCATCCAGAGAGGCGGGGCTGAACATCAAGCCCCACCCATTTTGCTCTGCATTGAGCACCTTCTCCTTGTTTTCATCACTGAATTAAAGTCATCAGCGTCAGTAGTTCTGGGAAGAACTTAAACCCAAAGTAGTATACTTTGGGTTTAAGCCTATGGGATTTTATTAAAACATATGCTTAACTTTTCCACCCAACTGATATCAGAAATACTTATAGCGATTTCAAATGACATAACTTAAGTTTTAAAAACGGAGAAAATCTAAATTAATATTTACCTCCTCCAGGAACAAATGTAACATGAAATACAGAGCTGGCCTCCACTCCCACTATCAGAGGGATTGTTCCACATAACATTACTGTATCTCCAGAAGTACAGCAGCAGCAAGGACCAGGCTGCCACCAGATTACTGTTGTGGCTCTCAATGGGGTGACGGCTGTAGATCGCTCCACTGTCTTGAAGCTGTGCTTGGTGGAGCCATTGGAAGGCCTCACTGTGGATGTGGAACCTGAGCATGCGCAGTGTCCGGTCCATGCCCTCTATGTCAATGTGTCTCTGGCTCGGGGGGCTCCAGTGCAACTGCATTTTCTGGTGTCTGGAGCCACTCAACCTTTTCTGAGATTGCATTAGATGTACATTGGAAGTCACAGGTTGTCGTCATCAAACATCCCCCCCCCCCCCCCCCCCCCCCCCCCCCCCCAAAACATACTACAAGGTACTGCCTTTTACTTTACCACTTCACTAGAGAGCCAAAGTAGGTGGACATTTAATTCAAAAGCATGACCATTACTAGGGTTTTGAATATATTAAAACTACATTATAAGGAACGTAGTGGTATTTTGATTCACATTAGCTGTACGCTTCTCAATCGATTTTTTTTCTCTTATCATTTAGCAAAATTAAAGTATGGTCAGAGCAGAGGCAATCAAGCATGAAATGGATGGTGAAACTCCGCAGTGATTGTCACATTCCATTCAATGAAGGAGACATGGAGGTGGATCCAGAGGCCTTCTATAACACCTATATGCTCAGTATAGCATTCCGTACAATTCCTCATTCATGTGAGATGTTGTGACTACAGACAATGTTCATGCAGGTATACAGAAAAAAAAAATCACAGTGTTAGTGTGTGTCAACACCCAAAAACCTTCCAGACATTCGGAAGGTTAAAAGTATACATTCTAAAAAAATGCTGGGTTAAATATAACCAGCGTGTGGTAAAAAGGGACCAACCCTAGCTTGGGTTGTTTGACCAGCGTGGGTCTTTTGACCCAGCCGGTTGGGTTGTTTTGGGACCAGCGGTGGGTTGTTTGACCCAGCGGTTGGGTGTTTTGACTAGCTGTGGGGTGTTTGACCCAGCAGTTGGGGTGTTTGACCTAGGGTGTGTTCACAACCCCAACCGCTGGGTGCCGTCTCGTGGTTTGCTCGGAGCAAAAACAACTCAATAGCTGGGTGGTCCTTTCAACCCAGCAGTTTTTAGATGGCAGGAAACATTTATCACAGAAATTGATTTTTTCACTGATTATGCAAGGTTTTTAATTCAAAGTAAACACCCTATTATTTATTTATGACATGTAGGTATGGGCAGGACAGCGGGATCGTTCACATAATGGTCGATATCGATATCGATACCTTGACTTCTATACTGGTTCCTGAACGATACTTTTTTTCGATACCAGTTTTATGAAATAAGTTTTAACAAGATTACATTATCTTAAAAAAAATTGGTTTTATTTTTCAGCTTGCTGATGTTTATACAAACTCAAAGACTCAAAGATCTCCTGAGCCACTGCACAAAGGAAAAAAATTTAATCAACACAATAAATCAGAGCAAAATAGTTTTAATAAAGCTCAAACAGTCTTCAGTTTACACATCTGTTAGGCATACAGTATATAACAAAAAAATAGGACAAAATGTTAAATAAAAAAATATTCAACATTATTTAATATTATAATATACATAAATAGAGATATTAATTTTGTGATTAAAAACTATAGTGATGAGAGTCGAGAGGGAAGGATTATATTATTTAATTAGTTTACTTTATCATGTTATTTTAATATAGTTACTGTTACCGTCTATAAGAAATGATTTTCAGTTTGCCTCTTGATTTTATTGTTTTTCACTTTTCATTAAAGTTTGATTTCTTTTGGTTGATTCGCACTGTAGGAAACAAAAGGAGATATTTGAAGAATGTAGTAATGCAACATAACAGAGTCTTTTGGATTCCCATTGTATGGACAAAAAAACATCATCAGTGGGAAAATTCATCAGATATTTGCAGTGGAACTATGTTCCACTGACAAGAAACTACAGGTAGGAGTAATAAACTTATGGGGTTCAGACTACACAATGTTTTTGTCGGTCACAATAGTCACTGTGTCAGATTACACGATTTTGACTCCTAAAATCTTGTTGTGTCGTGGACAATAAACATGTCAGACTACACGTTGCTTCCCGACCAATCATCGCGTGCCGTCTTTAACGACGCGCGTGATGTCATCGAGAAGGCGGAACTAGCGACTGACTTCTGAAAACAAGAGTGTAAACATTGCTGAAGTGCTTCCGCTATAGTTCGCCAGCATTTTTCTTTCTTTGTTCTGTCGTGGTAGTCCCTCGATGACACATACAGGCAGGAGTACTGCTGCCACAGCTTCACGAACCTTTCCTCCATCTCATAATTACACCTAGCTGTTTGAAACCTGTGTATGAAAGAGCTTCTGTGCTGCTATTGGTCAATGTCACCAATGTGACAGAACTAGTGGACGACGGGAAAAAAAATAAACATGCTAGTCTTTCTGTCGTGAAGCATCGCAGACGCGGAATCGGTTGTCGTCCGCTATGACACACTACACGTGCTGAAACGATGGAATCTTGCGTCCCGATGCCCATTGTCGTTTACGAATCCCCACGACACCCTACGTCAAGCAAATCGTGGTAAAATCGGGCTAAAATCGTGTAGTCTAAACCGGGCATTAAACAACCGCCTAGAACATCCTGTGAGCAATTATAAAAGGATGTGACGAAATTATTATTATTATTATTAGTTTATCATAATTCTGATGATTTTCTTCGGAAAAGCTTGTTTTTAAATCAGCGCAGTTGCATCAAGCACCGCCTGTGATTTCCCACAATCCTGTGCGGTTCGGCAATTTGCTGAAAGAATACAAATGGTCTCTGGAGCAGTTGTGAGAAGAGTTTTTTTATGATTCAATTTCTGTTGAGAAATGAGCATTGTCGTCATTCCTCACTTGTCTAAAGGTTATCAGATGTGACATTTGGTGCCTTCATACAAAAGCCTTAATTACTAAAAAGCATATTGCACACAGATTTCTAACTCCAACACTCGAGCTTGTTTTGAAATGGTTGTTTTTACGAGTAATTAGTGGGTAGAAGACATTAACAGTGTTGTGGAGTTTCCAGATGAGAGTCTCTCGCGGTTTCTTACTAATAACAGCACAGCGCTGTGATCCGCTCAAGTCATTTTAACATGGCTGCACTTTTCCACACTCAAAGCAGAACAATATATCGCTCCGTTTCCAAAAACCCTGCTAATAAAATGCACTGGAATGGGTGTAGTTGGTCCATTCATGTCCTAATACTCAGAAACATACCAGTTGTTATTTATTATCCCCGGCTGATGAAGTACTGATCATGAGTCATGAGGCTGGGTTCGCCCCTCCGGTCATTTTTTCCACACAGATATCGTGTCGTAGCACATCGAGTCAGTCTAGCAGAGGAATGTGTCTTCCCTCGTTGGAATCATCTGCATCCAAAAATATTTCTGAACATCAAGACACAGATGTGTTGCATGCATCACAAATACATTTGAAAGATTTATGATTTCTTCCTGTTTCAGTCAAATATTTGGGGTGACAAAATTTTGGTGCATCACTATTATTTTTAGATTATTATTTTAAGACAAAAAAGCATCATGTATGCAGACGATGATGATGCAGGTATTTTGGCAAAGAGCATAGAGTTGAGATCTCTAGAAACTCTAGAGGAGACAGTTTGATGTGTGAAACGGTCGATTTACTGTAAGCAAAATCTTCCTTTACTTTGCATTTACTCCCATTGCTGTTTCAGAAAGATGTAGAGAGCTATAACTTCTGATGTTTCTTTTCTGTGGATGGTCAAACCCAATCTCACTGTTGAATCCCACAGACATTTTGTGGATTGTTACATGTATTTTAATCTGCGTTTTAAGTCCTCTGACTTTATGTCAAGCAGTAAAGGAGGGACGGCAGCAGCATTTGGGACACGTGGACAGGCCGCAGAAAGCGATGTGGCAGAGGCCGGTTTACTTTTGGAAGCAAAATGGCAGGACTGTGTGTGTGTGCGCGAACAAATCCGTCCTTTAAGTTTCATGTGTGCTCGAAAAAGCGCAGTAAAATGGTGAGCTAAAATCGTGGTTGGCAGTGGAGCCCACAAACCTCAGCTCTTTCCTTCACTGTCTGGCTGCCCTCCCAGAGTCTCCGGCTCTAACCTCAGCACGCAGACAGGCGAAAAGAAATTCCCCTTCTCTTCTCTCCACGGGCGCGGAGGAGTCTCCACGCACATGGGGAATGTAGTCGAAACGTATGCCACCTACTTGTCGATCTTGCATGAGGGAGCAAAGATTAGGAGCTGGTGAAAGAACGCTCTGTCTAGAGTTTGACCCAGACTGGGTTTGGTTGCGTAAGACGGGGCGACCCGGGTACCAGCCGGTGGAGGAGCGGCCATGGCTTGGGGTTTAGTGTGTGGGGTGGAAGCTCTGCTGCTGTGGAGTGGTAGTTTCTTATGGCAGATCGTCGTGTGGATGATCCGGAGGTGTTACCTGCAGAGAATGAGGTCATGTCAGCAGTGCCTACAAACCTGCTTCGACCTGAGTGACGTCTATCAGGTATCGGCTCTTTCGTATCAGCTCGAGGTTGGAGTTTGCTTTGGCGCCGTTGCAGTGATTTCAGTCAGGGTTTAAGAGCCAACCTGAGACAATATTGATGCTTTACTGCCTCTTTAAGTTTCCTGAATTTTTTATTATTATTATTTTTTTAATAAAAATAAATTTGTTCTCTAGGTTGCCGTGGTGATTCACTTGCTGTCTTCATGGTGCAACTGAGAGAATGGAAATATGTTTTGAATATAAACACTCAAAGTCTGAGAGCATATTGAAAATGCGTCTCATTAAAACCTGAAAATAATCAGAAAGCTTCTGGATTTGAACAAAGAAAAGTTGTGCTGGTAAAGAAGAACTGTTACTGTTAGAACTGTTTTTTGGTAACTAAGCAAATGTTTTACATTATACATATAGACTATAATTTGTAATGGGAAAAAAAGATGATTTAAGTAAATGCCAAATAAAACCACTTTCACTTAGTGGTCTCTTGATCTTTGGATCTTATTGGGCACTGTTCATCGTAATGCCCCTGCATTGTTATGCAGAATGAAAAGTACATTTTCAAACATGCAAACAGAAATTACAGACTTGGAAAAGGGCATTTGAAACTTTCCCATATCAGTCTCATAATGCAATAATCCTGCACATAAGTTTAGCCTCGGGAGTGCAGTCCAAAGATCTGTGCTAGTAAACACGTTTCCAAACCAATAATTTGCCATGAAAAGGAGCCTACTAATAAAACTTAAAGTATTATTTTCCACATTTATTCTAACCAGAGATTGTATCATATTTTGAGTCATTTGGACTGGATTTTTATAAGAACACCTCAATAGTTACATGAAATTATACATCATCTCCACCACAGCATATTGTAAACAGTCATTTTTGGTATTGGTCGGTTTATAGGACATAGTCCGAGTTGAACTGGGAAACAAAGCAATTTTGTGCCGTTTTTGTGGTTACATAAGATTCAACTGGTTTGTTAACAGATGGTTTATCTTTTTTAGAATGTACCAACTTTGTTTCTTCGTCCAACATCCTGTTATTTTCAGTGACAGAAAAATAACTAGTTTCTTGTTTGTTCTGCACAACAAATGTGTGCTTTTCCAAAATAATCCATGTGCATGGCAAATGCATGAAGAATCTCTACAGTCCTTTTGGAAGAAAAACATTTAAAAAAAAAAAAAATTCTCAAGTTTCATAGAATTTACATAGCGCAAAGAGCCATATTCTGTAACTCAACTCATGGGTGGTTTGTTTAAATGGTTGATTGACTGTCACGGTTTATCGAGAAAGGACCCAAATACAGAATGGACCGGGGAAACCGTTTATTAACAAAATGGGAACACGAGGATGAGGCAGGAAGATGGTCCACACAATAAGTCAGAGCACACAACAGGAGAACAGGCAGGTCGGGGATGGGGAAGCTCCTGACTCCAATTCAAAAGGAGACTAGGTAGCTCCTCAAGGAACCACAGGCTAGACTTAGGAGATGGTAACACTTGAAGCACAAATGCCTGACAGGTCAGAAGACTCAGCGACCCGGGAGGACTCGGGAAGCAGGGCAGGAACCAACATGACAGATGCACAAAGACAAGAGAACAGGCAACGTGGAGACAAAAGATCAAATACAGATCTAAAAGAACTGCTAACACAAAGGACAGGAAGAGAAAGAAAATACAATACTGAACGGTTAAAGTAATAAAGTCTGAAATAATTTTAAACCGAGGACTTTATGAAATCATGAATAACAAACAGGGGAAAAAAAAGCAAAATAAAATACAGGCTACAAACAAAAACAAAAGACCACAACTCACTGAAAAACTAGAAAGAAATAAAAAACTACAAAAAATCACAAAGGTTCAAAATGTTCAATTAGAAGAACCAAACCACACAGACGTAACACGCCTATTGACTTAAACACAGGAAGGAAACAATAATTAACAAGAGTCAAACTAGACTGGCGCAATTCTTCTGAATAGCAAGCTAACAAGCCTAAAGGAAACTAGCAAAAGAGAATGAACACACAAAGACAAACAGCAAAGACCAGAGGGGAAATGAGCACACTATAAAGGGGCAGCCCACGCGGATCCGGGAACACAAGATGGGGAAACAAGACTAAAAAAAGGAGGGCGGATTGACAACGGGGACCCCCCCCGGGAAGGCAAGGGACAAGAGGAGCACATGGCCAACACAAACCAAGACACAGCCATGTGCTCAGGCACAACATAAACAAAGACACATTAAACAAAGACAGGACAGACAACACTGTCAGGGCAGGATCCTGACATTGACTGGTTAAATGACTGGTTGTTTTTATGGTTGGTTGTTAGCTGGTTGTTTGTTTGTTTATTTAGTTGGTTGTTTCAATGGTTGATTGGCTGTTTGTTTGGTTTGTTTGGTGACTAGCCGTTTGGTTGGTGGCTTTGTTTTTGATTTTGGTGGTTGGTTGGTGGGTGGTTATGGTCTGATTGGCCTGGTTGTTGGTGTGTTTGTTATAGGTTTGATTGGCTGGTTGCGTTGTATGTTTTTGGTTGATTGGTTGTTTGTTTCACATGTAATATGTGGCACAGATGAAATTTTGAGTGTACAGGCCAATTCACTTCACCGACAGATGCAGACCAACGTCGATGGTCACCAGATTACAGTACGTCACTTCTCCAGTGTGAATTGGCCTTATAAATTCCAAACGTAATAATAAAATAGGATAGTTTCTTTTTTTTTTAACTATTTGAATTTGAAAATAAAAATAACAATGTCTAACACTAACGCTGAAGTGAAATTTATTCAATCTGCCAAAGAACCTTGTCAATATGCTGCCATAACAGATCATTTCTGGATTGTTTTGACTTGCTGAGAGATGCCTTGTGACTCATAACTCTGCTATAGATGACAGTTATTATATACTGTGGTGGTGAAATATTTCTGTCTGTATACTTAACCACAGTGTTGGGGGTAACTCATTAAAAGTAACGCGAGTTATGTTATCAGATTACTTTTTTCAAGTAACTAAAGTAAAGTAACGCATTACTTTTTAATTTACAAGAAAATATGATGTTACTTTTTCAAAAATAAGTTAACACGTTACGTTTTGTTTTCCAATAGTGAACTGACAGGCTCTCCTGTTCCCATGTTGGGAGAAATCGGGAGCATAGGCGCTGTGTACACATAATGTTACTGTAGTTTTAGACTAAATGTGAACATGCATTAATTCACCTTAGTCACAAAAAAAAAGATTCAGTATTCATCAAAATGAATTAAAACAATGAAATGCAAACTCAGAATATGACGCAAACCCGCAATAATTAAATATGTTAAATAACACAAAATGCATCTAAGCCAATGTCTTTGCTGTGACTTGATTATGGTAGATTAATGTTGATTAACAAAAATTAAATATATTGACAAATAAATAGAATGAGATACACAAATAAATCTTAAAGTTTCACAAACATGAATCAAATTCACAAATAAATAAAATAAGATTTGCAAATAAAAAACATATTCACAAACATATATTTATGTCACAACCACAACTTTACCTGGCATTTATTTGTGAATCGAGTCCTGTGCATTTGTAGATAGCTGCACGCATTTGTGAATCTTGTCCTGTGCATTTGTAGATAGCTGCATTTATTTGTGAATCGCGTCCTGTGCGTTTGTAGATAGCTGCTCGCATTTGTGAAATGCGTCCTGTGCATTTGTAGATAGCTGAACGCATTTGTGAATCGCGGCTATATGTGCATTGTAGAGAGCTGCTGCATTTGTGAAATGGTCCCGGCATGTAGATAGCTGCTCGCATTGTGAAATCGTCCTGTGATGTAGATAGCTGCTCGCATTGTGAAATCGGTCCGGCCCATTTGTAGATAGCTCATCGCCATTTTTGGAAGCGAGTCCTGTGGCATTTGTAGAACTAGTGCTCGCATTTTGATAGGTCCGGTGCATTTGTTAGACTAGCTGCACGCAGTTGGAATTGCGTCCTGTGCATTTTAGATAAGCTGCTCGCATTGTGAATGCGTCTGTGCCTTTGTAGATAGCTGCTCACATTGCCGAATCACGTCTGGCATTTGTAGATAGCTGCCGCATTTGTGAATAGCGCGGTGCATTTGTCGATAGCTGCTCACATTTGTGTAATCACGTTCCGGATTGTAGATAGTGCTCGCATTGGGAACGCGTCTGTGCGATCCAAAGTGCACAAATGCGTGCAGCTCTCTACAATGCAAAGGCGCGATTCACAAATGCGTGAGCTATTCCAATGCACAGGACCGATTCACAAACCAAATGCAGGCACAGTTGGGGTTTTGTGACTAAATATAGATCTGGGAATTGTTGTATTTGCCAATCTCATTTTTTATTTGGGAATTAATTCAGTTTGTAAAACTTTAAGATGCTATTGTGGAGCTCATTTTGAATTTATTGTGGATCATAATCTATTATTTTGGACTAAGCAAACAAATTCATCTCCATTTGAGATCCAATTAACATACTTAATAAGCAAAAAATGACTTAGAGTAACGACACAATTGTGCTTCTTTTTTTTTTAATGCTGATGAGTGTTGACCCTTTTGTCCTCCGTTCTACTGTACACGTGAATTTACTTGTTCAGTTGAGGTTTATTAGTAACAATTTTGGTGTGAAAGGGCTTTATATTTGCCTAAATAGATATTCGTATATTAAAAAACAATCAAGCACTGGATATTAAAAAAAGTATAGTACGTGACAGTAACGCAAAAGTAATATAACGCATTACTTCCATAAAAAGTAACTAAGTAACGTAATTAGTTACTTTTTATGGAGTAATGCAATATTGTAATGCATTGCTTTTAAAAGTAGCTTTCCCAACACTGCTTAACGTGTGTACCCACTGAAAGACGACATGGTACACCTATGATTTAAACCTATAGGTAAAGTTAGGTTCCGCTGGCCGCGTAGGAGTGAGGAGTGGAGCTCGTCACTGTCAATCTATGATGTCACCCTGTGTCCAAGCTGACCGAGGGACGATACTCTGAGGTGCAAGCTCCGGGACCGACAGGAAGCTGGAGCTCTGGTCAGGTGAATGCTTCCCATTGATCCCAGTTTCTAGTCTATCTCCACAAGGGTAATGGACTCATAAACCTCACTGCCTCACTATTATATGAGTCTCATGGATTTCTCTCGCAGCCACAGCCTGTTGTACGAGAATCTGGATTGGTTATCCCATTTAAACCTGAAAGAGAAGGAATTACCTTTGGTGTTCACCTATAGGATGACAGTGGAGTACCTTTTAATGATGTTGTTTATAGAGTTTCCTCATTCCTGGAACCATTTGAAATCTAGTTTTGAAATCATAGGAGTTGAAAGAAACATGCAACACTGAATTAAAGATATTCATCCCTACAGTGAACATCCGTCATAAATAATCACTTGTTCGATCTTCTGGTACGGTTGATGTATATGTACTTGTTGAACGCATCACGCTTTTGGTGGAATGCTCTCAATGGAAGGACAGAAAATATCTTAGATTTCATAAAATATCTTATTTGCGTTTGAAGCGAAGAACGTTTGAATGTACATGAGGTGAGCAAATGATGACAGAATTTTAATTATGGGTGACACTATCCCTTAGGTAAGATTCATAAGGTAGATGTCGAGTCAGTTCGAGGTTTATTGAAGAAGCCAGTTTCTGGAAAATGATCACTCTTCAGCGAAGCCAATTCCTGATTTGGTGATTCATGAAGGACAAAGTGTTTTTCAAAAAGTCTGAACACACTTAAAATATGGAAGCTGGTTCCACCAGCATCACCATAAATTAAAAGGTAATGCAACTTTTTATTCCAATTCTACCATCTATCTCGCAATTGTAGTTACATCCACAACTCGGATTCTTTTCTCAGGATGTGAGCTATAAACTTGCAATTGCAAAATTAATCGAAATCTTGGGGGAAAAAAAATAAAATTTCTTCAATTGCGAGTTTATATCTCGCAATGTCTGGAAGCGTCAGAATTGTGAGATGAAAAAGTCAGTCAATAAAGCTATTAAATTTTTTCAGTTGCAGAAACAAGCTTCCATTTAAAACACATAAAAATGTCAATGTTAAAAATAAGTTTTTGTTAAATACCTCTGTTCATCACTATGATGTAATGGAGATTGCATATGTATCATTTCCCTTAGAAAATATAATGTTGTGGTACTATAATATAGTATGGTTTTTACTTAAATATATGCAGTGCCCACTATTGTAATATGGAAAAACATGGTATTGTCAAAGTACTCTGTAAATAAAATAAAAAACATCTTAAAGTGGTCATATTATGCTTTTTTAAAGATCATTATTTGGGTATTTGGTGTAACAGAATATATTGCCATGCTTTAATGTTCAAAAAACACATAACTTTTCAAATACTGTACATTATTGTAAATCCTCTATGCCCCGACTCTCTCAAACACTTCGTTTTCTACAAAGTCCCTCCTTCCGACAAGCGCAGTCTGCTCTGATTGGCCAGCTGACCCAGTGCATTGATTGGCCGAACACCGCAAGCACTCGTCTGAAATGTAATGCCCCTTACCATAATCATGAGCTTTTTTCTTTCAAAATAAATGTAAAGACAGTTAATGTCATTAGTTTTATCATCAGTTCAAGCCCGAAAGGGAACAGACACAGTAATGATGCAGTACACAAGCCCCGGTTTAAGACAGCTGACTCTACTGTGATGTGACGCTGTCTCGCTCTCTCTCTCACACACACACAGCCGCGCTCCGCGCACCCCACACACACACACACGCGCACACACACGATGCGCAAAACTCCGCATTTGAACAGTCAATAGCAAATACTTAAACTAATAACAAAACAGTAGCTGATTCAAAGCGCCAGATTGTCATAGCAAAGTCAGAATTACCCGCTCTCCTAGGTTCACGAAACGGTCGTTCATAAAATGCATTGCTGTTCTGTCGTAAGTAATTTAAAGATTCCTAAATGCATCTACTTCTGGAAGGTCAAATAAAGGGCTTTTGCTTTCGCCTAAAAACACACAACGTCTCCCTGATATGGCTGCTTCAACACTAACTGCAGTAACTGAAACCACGCCTTCTTTCTTTGCATGCACATTTGGGCGCATTATGCTAATATTCCCACATAGTGAGGTAGATATGTGGGGGCGTGTTAGAACGAGCAGTTTTAGGGGGGCGTGGCAGAGTCTTAACTTTGATAAAGAATATCTCTTTGGTTTGAGACTTCGCAAGGCACGGGATCTTATCTATGCACAATCAGCTTGTAAACACTCCAAAGAGAAAGGAAAACTTGAAACGCATCATATGACCCCTTTAAATACTATGGCACTTTGTATTAGTCGTTATTGATTCCAATGCATCTCTCTGCTTTCCTCCCAAACTTTCTTTTACTCTTTTAGAGTCAAATGTTATACACACTCTTTACAAACTTGTTTGAGTGAATCATTTAAAAGAAGCCGGAATCCCTATGAGGCAACATGTATTTCTATTCAGTTCGACTTCAGTCCTGTTGAAGTCATTTCTGTGCAGATGATTTTCATCTATTAGTGTTAAATTGCAGAGCGTTTACTGCATTGAATCAGAATGTGGGCTTGCACATTTCAGTCAGATGAACTTTTCTCTTCCAGTGGTCAGTGCAAATGGCTGCAGCTGGACCGCAGAGTGCTGGAACACGACTTCTCCAAGAAATCAGGGCCTGTTGCGCTTCAGTTCCTGGTGAGGTATGTGATCTCTGCCTCATGATGTCTGAAGTCACATGACCACAGCGACCACAGAATGCAGCACATTCCTGGACTCAATCACTGCTCCAAAGAAGCACCTTGTTTTTTGTCTACGGCTATATGACTCACCTTGTTTAGTGCTACAAAATTTGGATTTGTCATTTGCAGGTTTTACATCGAGAGTATTTCACTTCTGAAGGAGCACACGACTGTGGAGTTGTTCTTTCTGAATGCCAAGTCCGCCATCTATAATGTGAGTACATTTGTGTCTGTTTACCCACTGCAGTGATTCACTGTCTCATTTCTCGCCTCTAGAAACAGTTAGGAAGCCACAGACCTCAGACAGTTAATATGAGTTATTGCATCCCAAGGCCATTGGAAGGGAATGTGATTGGCTTGTGAATCAAGAAAAAATAAATTCTTGCAAGATTCTTCATTACCATCAAGATCAACATAAGCATTATTTTGGGCATTATTTTTTTCACTGTCCGGGTTTTCCCCACCACTTGCACTTTCCACTTTCCCCACCACTTGCAGCAGAATTGTATCTAATACTGAGACACAATTTTATTTGTGTTTGCTCTGAAATCTGTTATTTTATTTTCTCAGTAACACTTAACAATAAGGTTCATTAATTAATGCAATGGAATTAACTGATACAACTGCCTTTCAGTACTAACCTAAACAAAGAAATAAACACTTTCTAAATGTGCTGTAGGTGTTCATTGTTAGTTTATGTCGTTAAGACATGATACTAAGTGTAACAAATGACAACTGATTGTAAAGGGTGTACCGGTTCTCGCTATAAATGTAAGATTATGTATTTGGAAGGCATATTCAAATGTACATCCTCCTAAAAGTGAAAATGTTATGTTTATCTGCTTACACCCAGGGCATCCAAGATGTAGTTTACTTTGTTTCTTCAGTAGAACACAGAGATTTTTAAGTAAAACCGTTGCAGTCTGTCAGTTTTATAATGGAAGTCAATGGGAATCACGACTTTGAGAGTCAAAAAAAACATACACAAAAAAACACAAATTAAACCCTGTGGCTCGTAACGATACATTGATGTGTAAAGACACAAAACGAACAGTCTGTGCAAGAAAACGGAACAGTATTTATTAAACTAATAATTGTTTATTACCTCTGATTCACTGCAATGTTTGAACTGTGCGCGTGCGTGAGGCGTCTTCTTCTTCTTCTTGCTTTTATGGCGGATCACATACTTATAAGTGCATTACCGCCACCTATCTCCAAATGGACCATTGACACTTTCTACAATCTCAATTAGGAGTGTCAATGGGCCATTTGAGAGATAGGTGGCGGTAATAAGACTTTTAAAGTCTGTGATCGGCCGTAAAGCCAGAAGAATAAGAAGACGCGTCCGCACGGCTGTTGAGAAGCGCTCAAGACCAGTTGGACATAGTGTTGTATTAGAGGTAAAAAAATTATATAATTACTGTTCGGTTTCTGGCACAAACCGTTTGTTTCGTGTCTTAGGACATCAATGTATCATCACGAGCCGCATGGTTTAATTTGGTTTTGTTTGTGTGTTTTTTTTGACTCTCAAAGCCATGATTTTCTATTCACTTCCATTATATGACTGACTGCAACGGTTTGAGTTAAAAATCATCATGTGTGTTCTATTGAAGAAACAAAGTCCCCTACATCTTGGATGCCCTGGGGGTAAGCAACAAAACATTTACATTTTCCTTTTTGGGTGAACTATCCCTTAATAACATACATATAGGCCGTCTAATTATGCAGATATAAAACGTATATTTTGTATATTACTAATAACGATGTGTTGTAATAATGCAGTCTACCAGGCTTTTGAACCAGTTTGTTCATTTAGCCAATTGCTGGTCCAAGCGAGCCATATTTAACCATCTCATTAATTTTTTTTACTGAACAGGTTCCAATGAAAGATTTCTAATTTGAATAAATGTGTTTGAAAATGATTAGTTAGAATAGAATCAAATAGATGCATTAGTTCATATGTATGACAAAAGTGCATTACATTAAAGGGATAGTCACCCCAAAAATGGAAAATTCTGTCAGCATTTCTCCCACTCGATACTAGTTCCACAAAACATTTAATTTGTTCTGCGGGACCCAAAGGAAGATTTTGGAATGAATGTCAAATAACCTAAACAGATCCGCCCGCCCATGACTCCTGTAGTTATTTTTCTAACTATGGTAGTAATGGGGGACGAGATTGTTGGTTACGG